>KN512010.1:45484-61480 GCA_000787155.1 Scartelaos histophorus | reverse complement strand
AAAAAAAGAAACATTTATGGAAACAAGAAGCTGGCAGACCCTACAACATAAAGGTTGCATAGTGATTCTTAAAGAACATTTACCACTACACTCAACACTAGAATTTACAATACCACATTACGGCGAAACAGAAAATTAAACAAGAAACAAGACAAATGACATGCAATCACATGTACTTTCAAATAATCATTCTGTGAGTGTTTGCAAACTTATATGCCAAGTAAACGCTGAAATTCCTCACATGTAAATAATCGTCTCTTCCACGCTAGCCTCTGCAGACCTCGGCTAATGTGGTGGTGACAGATAAGAGCCACTCCAACGTCAGCTGGAATCACAAGAGAGAACGTTCTGCTTAACCTATGTGATTCATTCCTCTTATTGACATATGGCTCAAGGAGGGCGGAGCTTTAGGGCACAGTCATTCGTTTTCACTTGCAACAACAAACATTTACTGAGAACAAGAAAGATTAACCAATTATAGGTAAAATAGAATGCCAGGGGATTAAAGTATGGAATCACTTTCTGCTTTGCCACTGTGCACTACTATTTGTTTGACATTCAATGTGGACAAGCTGTGTGATTCAATGTCCACTATGTACTCCATATCTTGAGTCTATTTTTATTTGGCCTGAATAGCAGGTAGTGTCTGTGTACATAGGGACATGCATTTCCCACTCTGTGTTTAGATCAAATTGTTATGAATTTAAAAACCACGCCCACACGCCCTGCTCCTTTTGTTTATACTCAATTTCTATTGTTTTATAACAACACTGCAGCTCACATCAACTAAGAATTTGGTATGTGGAAATTTACCAGCAGTTTGCCAAGATTCAGGTGGTGTATTCTATTGGTAATTTTAAATAATATTTAATATTATAACCAATAACAAATGGAAAAATGATTAAGTATTTGTCCACATGCTAAATGCTTTGGACAAGGTCAAAAGTGGGCACAGTGAGATTAGCATTTCTTAATGAAGTTTTATGGGTGCTGTGCAGAATTTGAATCTGTGACAAAATAAATACACAAAATGGGAGACTTTTGGCCAAAATGTATAGAAAAGAAGGAGGAGTTGTTTAGTAGATGCTGCTTGACTGATCAAACCTTGTGGAAGTTTACCTTTGGAAGAAAGTTGTAAATTATCTGTGAAGGTTAAACAGTTCCAGCTTCTGCACCGACCATGAATTAAAAGTGAAACATTTGGCTGCTGCTAAATGAAGCTCATCGAGGCCAGCAGCTATAGAGGTGAATTTGGAACCAGGTCCACATTAGCAACAGGACTTAATTTCCGGACAAAATAGCAAAATAAAAACACAAAAATCATGTAGCATGGGTTAATACGAATATTTTAAGACTAAAATGAGCAGCCCACCAGCAGCAGTAACAGAGAGGGGAGTTGATGGAGCCTTAAGTGGTTTAGCCTTAAATTAGACCTGAAATAGTCTTATTATAAACCTGTTTTAGACCTGGTTGTACTGAAATAGTCAGATCTTTTCTTTGGTGGTACTTGGAATAAAACATTTGAGAGGCACTGCCATAGTTTCTAGAGGACAGTCATAGCTGCCAGCAGTGAGCCACAGAGTTAAAAAGATTTGCTGAATGTAAACACACAAATTCACAATCATAACTACACTGTCACTCATGTCAATCACTTATCATCTAAATCTACAGTCACATGGGCCAAGCGTGTTCAATATCCAAGAAAACCATTACAACTGTACTAGGACATGTCCATGGTTGCTGTGTATTCCCACGCCAGGGAGAGTGTTTACTGTTCCCCTGGAGACATGGGGGCTATTTCAGGGAGTGGAGCAACAAGATGGAGAAGAGACAGGTGCCAAGGAAGTCAGCGCTGAGCTCTACGAATAAAAAACTGTACACGAGTCAAGCAGCATTGTGTATGACCACCAAGAAATATTGTTCTTTTAACACTTAGAGCCAGTCAAATCTCATATATAAAACTGACAAGGGCTTTTCCATCTATTCTCCTTTTTACATATTTATGTCCGTCAAGCTGTCAGTCTCCCTTCTTACTCCATGAAAAACAGAGCACCTCCTCCCTTATCTGAGAACAGTAAATCGTTCTGTCTTGGCAGACATGGGCTGCCTATGAGCACAGCTGTGCATTGGACTCACACCATTTCAGCTGGGACTGACAGAACATTTCCTCAGCATTGTTAGTTCCAGAGTAAATCCCTCTTGCTGTTGTTTGCTCAATCCATTTCAGGGAGATGCTTTGGGAATGTCCTGCCCCATATATGCACACATGCTCTAAATGCTGATCTGATGTGTCACTCTGATCCTGCAGAATCCTTGGAAGAGCTGTGTTCCAAGGACAAAGTCGAGCTTCCCAGAACGTCTGTCAAATCACACTCGGACTTGTCAATTATGCATGCTTTTTGGACTTGAAAAGGATTCTTAGCGCAGTGTGAAGGAAGGAACACAGTCAAATGTGAACCACAGAAAATTCTGTGGTGGATTTGAAGTTCATTTTTCTGCAGGACATAAATGTTCCTATAAAAAGGTTGGCATTGTGTCTTAATTAGACTGAACCTGAGTTTAACAGTCTTGACCACAGTTTGCAGTGGCCCGAAGCTTTTCTTTTTCCACTTTATGCATTCTGATTACACAACAGATCAGAGCAGAGTTTTGCCATCACAGTAACAACAGCTAGCATGCCAACTGCTTACTTCCTGATTATCAGACACTTACAATAGATGCAGATAGTAGTGCTCAAATGCATGGAAAATGGGGAACAGGCCCTTAAAAATGCAAACTGGTGGAAAAGTTTCTGTATGGAGATTATAAAAAAAAAACAACCACTAATATTTTGCAAATGTTTTCAGTGAAAGACATTCCACACTGATAAAATGTTAACACAATGCAACACATGTCATTGTGGCTCCTGCAGTGAGAGTGCGCTGTAAAAATGTTGCAAATACATCCATAATGTCTTAGTTCAGTATAAAAATGAATGGGCCATGATACTTAGTTTTTTCCAACTCCATATGTCTTGCTGTAGACCCACCCAAACACACGAGACAGAGTATAAATCAGTGTGTGAGAGGGGTTACAGCCATGCATATTATGTGGTCACTTAGTCATGGCACATTAATAAAACTCATCCAGTGACCGGTGAGAAAGAGCTTTAACAGCTGTGAGAGACGCAGGGAGAGGGCCACTGCTGTTGCATGTAGACTTATGTGACCTTTCTTTACTAATTAACTGTTAATAATCGCTAAGAATAAAATTAATCATATGTGAGTGATATGTGTGTATTATATTGTCAAAGTTTCAACTTTGTTTCCGTGCCGACAACCAGAGTAAACCTACTATCCACACCAACTATCCACATCAACTATCAACACCTGCCTGCAGGGGCTCAATTGGTTAAGCTTCACCTGTTGTTATGACCATCAGCCTGATTTGTTACCCCTTATGCAATGTTTCAGCAATATGCAGTAGCTGGACTTCACACTCAATATTTTGTGTGGAAGGTTCCATTGCTGGCAGATGACATTCAGTTCTTGGATCCAGAAACTTGTGATTTGCATGAATAGTTGACTAGCTGACCTTGGTGGTATTTGAGACGGGTGTTTTGTTTTGCTTTGTTTTGTTTTTTTTAATCTATTTTACCTTTGAGATAACTAATATTCTGTATGGTCTTTCAGCTATTGCAAAAGTAGTTGAACTGATTTAGTTTTATATTTTTCTAATGCTAATATTTTGGTCTCCTTCCTAACTGGACCGTAACTACCTGCTTGGGATGTTTCTGAGAAAAGTTTGTGTGGTGCCTGAGGCTGGGAGCAAAGGGGAGTGTGCAGTTACAGACGCAAAGGGTTATAGGGGTTAAATCTCACAACAAGAGGCCGATTTACAGCCACGGACAGGAACCATCCATCAACACTGTGAGTCCTGTCACCAAACAGGACACCGAGACCACCACCGCCCCGGGCCAAGCACACCACTCACAATATGTGAAGAAGATGGATACACAGGCTACTGTCCATCCACATGAGAACTAATACACTTCATTACATCTTATATGTATAACTGGAGATATTATGTCATGATAATGACTTATAACTTATAGTTAAATACAACAATATTTTGGGGCTCAATATTTTTTGTGTTCTTTGCAAATTATCATATATTTTTGTAATGCAATAAGACTTGAGCTGCAGAGAGTGAAGTAAATGTGACTCTAGTAACACTAACTAACTAAAGTATTCCACTGTGCTATTTATGGTTGTAGTCGTGATTTAGGGTTATTGTGTAGTTTGAATACTGATAATATATATTGTGATGTATTTGTATATATACTATTCACAAATATAAAACAGAGGCCTACAACACCATACAACTGTACATGAAGATATCATCATCAAAAACACTAATTGTAAAACCAACACAGACCCAAAGCTGACCAGTATTCTGACCATTTAGGAGTTATGCACACTCTCACCATTCCAAGGAGTTGGCGAGCCTATTAATACCCCACTTCAAGGACTAAAGGGATCGGGCATTGCGCCATAAGATGCTATCTGGTGACCGGTGTGCACTTGTCTGTCTCTCTTCTGTCGGCGAGGTGCTGCTTTACACCACGGCCTGCCAAAGCTGAAAGGTTAGAATGGTTCCATTCCCACAGTACGACCAAGTTAGCCCCCACAGGACCGCTGCCAAGCTCACATGTTTATGTGTTTATTTGGGACAGGGACAGTGCACAGCAGAGGGGAAAGGAGGCTTCAAAAGACTATATTTAAAAAAGTAGTTGATGTCTTATATTTAAAAAGTACATATGTGAAGTTGTGATTGCTTCTATTAGTATCTGTTCCTACTAGTATGTAAAATCCCTCAGTCGTCCAGGTAGAAACCATGGTAAAGGAGAAATTCAAATTTGTCAACCAGACAAAGGGTTTATTTTGGTTGAATATGTTTTGCAGCTCATCCAAGCTGTTTCTTCAGTTCTGATCAAAATGCTCCCTTCAGGGACGAGCTAATTACACTCAAACTACTCTGAAACTAACACACCTACCTGCGTACAGATTCTGTTTCTTAACAAGGCCTATAGAACTGCATTGAGTTCAGGGTAATATTGGGATAATCGTGCAGGTCAGTGATGGCTTCACACCTTTAGACTTGACCTAGTTATCCCTATTGTTTTCTATGTTTTGATTGAACAGACGATGTCTGAGGCCTCCATTTCTGTTCAAGGATGGATTGTCTTTCCTAACAAAAGTAGCCTCTTTAACTCCCCTCTCAAATCAGTTCTTTTCTATGGTTAAGATCTGTGCCTCATTATCTATAAATTGGCCTGTGGCTTTTAGGTGGAGATTTATGTCAGACTGAGGTCCACTATTGCTCTCTCGTCTGTGTCTATGGTCCATCGTCAGAATCAAAACATAGAAAACAATATGGATAGGCAGGTTAGAGCTACAGGTGTGAAAGCACCCATTCTGGGCCTGAATGATTCTGCTGATATGACCCCACACTCAGTGCAGTTCTATAGGTCTAGCTAACGATCAGTTAGTTTCAGAATAGTCTGAGTGTAGTGAGCTCCTCAGTGCAGGCAGAGATAAGGCAGTGTCCACCAGGGTCTGTCTAAAACTGAAGAAGCAGCTTGGATTAGCTACAAAACGTATTTGACCAAAATACCATATGTCCAGCTGACAAATTTGAATTTCTCCTTTGCCTTTCCCTTTTAGTGAAATTACTAGCCACTGTTACATCGTACATGCTAATATTACTACTACCACTTGTAACTGTAACTTGGGAACTTCTAATATCCTACTGCTTAAATGACTATGTCACAACGTCTACTACTAACGCTGGGTGTTGCTGCTGGGTCTCTGGGCGTTACATGGTGTCAGTCACCTTTCCTGGCAAATCCAGAATGATATCTCTGTATTATTTACACACAGGGATGTCTGGTCCCCACGCCCTCAAGCCAGAAACAAACATGATCAGGAAGTCAGATTTCTTTTTGTTGCTTTCTTTCAGTGACACATTTGAAATAAATACGCTCATTGGTCACCTATCATCTTGAATAAAATGTTTATCTCACCTCTGATTTTGCAAAAATGTTTTTCTCTCCCTTGTGATTTTTTTTTCCTTTTAAGCAGCCATACTGTATTTGTTTTGATACAGATAGAGCAGATATGTCCCTGATTGGTTAGTCCATCTGTCAGTCATGTCCTTCTGAAAGCAGAGAGTTTCACCAATGACCAGACCTACGTCACAGGACAAGTTTGTGTTTTGAATCCCAGGCATCCAGTTACTGGCTAAAGGGATGGGTCCAATGCAGTCAAATTCTGCTCTACAAAAACTACATGTTATTTTTGCAATTCAAATAAAATGTTAAATTCTGAAAATATCTAGCTTCAGAAAAAAAAATCCCACCTTTGATTACCACTGCAGTAACTACTTTGACCATCATCACCGTACTAGAGAAAGACAGCTGGGTCATTTGATCTGAGGCCAGTGCACATGATGTAGTGTGTTTCCAAACGCAGCGCTCCAAAGCATTAAACCATCAAAATGTTAGTAAGAGTGGGCAATTTGGTAAGGGAAAACTATGCCATCAGTCCATTTCTGTTCTGAATCACATGAACACTGTGTGGGAGGAAAGTCTCTGGCATAGATAATTAGAAAGCCATGACTATTTTTGCTTGGCCTACAACAGCGCAAATCGGTCCCAATGGATCGATGCCAAGCTTATTCAACTACAGGCTGAATTAATAATGGCAACTGGCCGCAATGCCTGGTTTGCGCAGTATATGAAGCCAAAGTAGGTAACACGTAGTAAAAATTGTTGGCAACTGTAAGTTACATCAGAACTGCAGAAATATGTAGAACTGATAAGAGAAAACACTGCATCATTTTATCAGGAAACTTGTCAGAGTGCTACCATCACTGACAAGCACAACACAGATTCCAAAGCACTCCTCTCGACACAGTGCTATCTTAATTACTGTATTCACATGAGGTTTTGCCAAGACATATTTACTTAGTCATACTGAAGTCAATGATAGGGTTGATTAAAATGTGATGTTTTGCTTTAAGGTCTCTCACCTTCTTGTTTGTGATGATATTCTATTCTATTCTATTCTATTCTAACTATTACAGCTGGTTTTATAGCTCAAAAATACCAAGAAAAACCGACATTCTGACGGTGAGTGCGATTGCCTCTCAGCAGATCTGAACTGTAACATAGTCTGGTTTGGTCTCCATCGATCAAAAGGTTCAAAGTCACACTATGAAACATTTCTGACACAGCAATAACATCACCGTGGAGAAAAGTATTTGACATTGACCACCCATCAGAAAAGTTACAAATGGCTTTTTACAGAATGTGGTTGCTAAAAGTATAAAAAATGAGATACAATTTGATACTAAAACCAGTATCAACACAGATTAGAGCAAGTTTCAACACTAAAAAAGTCACGTTCACAGGATAGAAGTGAACTTTCCTGAATACCTTTGGAATGGAGCACTATGGAACATACCTGGATGACCACAGGGATACACATACGGCCAAGTGGTAACATAAAAGAAAGTATTACACTGTTTTATTAATGCAGTATTTCAGTTAGTATTCCAGTCACGTCCATTCCTTAGTATCAAAATTGAGTTTCAGATTTCAGTATTGTGACAAGACTTGTACAGAGGCAACATATAAGCTTTATGTTTATTTAACATTCTCAATCCATAACTTAAAGATGCCCTATAAACTGCCCAGGTAGAAAATCTGCCACCTGCTTATCTTCAGGGAAATGTTATTGCTTGTGCAGAATATTCCACATTATGGCATTAAACCTATTTATCTCAGTGGTTCTGGCATATAGACAAGTTGCAAATATGATGGATGTTGAGTAAGATTGCAAGTTTTTTAGCAATAAAAACGCCTGTAATGAATAAATGCAAGTAATACCATATTGTAGAAAATGGCATTAAACCTATTTATCTCAGTGGTGATGGGACACAGACAAGTTGCAAATATGATGTTGAGTAAGATTGCACATTTTTTAGCAATAAAAACACCTGTAATGAATAAATGCAAGTAATACCATATTGTAGAAAATTCTTTGCAAAGCATGACAGGGTTGTGGCAGAAAAAGAAAAGTTAAACAGTGCACCTTTAACCAGAGAAGAATTAAAAGTCTAAATTGATGTGATCATGATATAGCATAAAAACTTGGTACATGTTTCTTGCTATATCTCTGTCCTCCAAGTTGTTTTCTCTGGTCCTATATTTTGCCAAATTTCTAAATCTGCACATTGTTCTATATCCACAAACAAATAATCATTTCTTCATCGGCCCATTATTGAAAAGACATGTTTAACCTGATCCCTTTAATCACATCTTGATCATAATCATCCTTGTTTTTGGCTCTGTTTTGGGGGGGGATTCCAAGGGTTTGGGGAGATTTTTATTCAGATTCAGAGTGGACTCAATATGTGAAAAGTTTGCGAAAGTTTCATGAGTGGATATGCATTATTCGAAACAACAAAAATTAAACAAAGATATCACTTAATTTTGTATGCATTGTCTTGTAGCCCCAAATCCCATAGAGCTGAATAAATCTTTACAGGAAATGCCTATGTCAATAACTGCATTATAAATCATTTGAAACCTCAGCTACTTGTTTGCTTGCCACTCACTTATTATATTAGGGCTGTAAATATCAACTGGCTAACCGCAACGCAAGTCAATTACTATCATTATCTCTATAGTTATATGGCTTTGAGGTCATTATAAAACATGTTAGGGCCATTTACCGCACCTACTCCCATTCACTCCGCAATACTATTCCCACTCTCTCGCCAATGAAAATAAAATTCCTCACACAAATTCATTAATCGGTGCGGTCATTTTAGCATCGAGTGACATCGCAACTGAAGGTGATGTGTGTTTTGGGTGGATTTCAAACTCCCCCCTGTTCTTATCACACTACAGGGCAGATAAAGAGAGGCTGCAGGGCATACTCTATTGTTACAGCTTAGTGCTAATTACTGTGGGCTCTGACCCAGGGTTCATTGAAAGAGCAGTGGAGAGGAGCACGGCGATGGATGTGTGTGGACCTATGGAGAATGTATATGTGTGTGTGGGAAGGGGGGAAAGGGACGGGGGTCTAGGAGGGTAGATGGGAGCAGGGGTCAATGGGTGGGAGAGGTCACCGCTGCTGCCAATCAATTGTCACAGTGGATTTACCCAAAACATCGCAGTGTAAGCCAGCGGGGAAAGTATACAGACACGCAAGGGGGTTAGATAACTGTAGCGAGGCTGTTTAACGTTATATTTCTGATGTAGTGGCGGGAAAATATAAACGACGGAAGTGATTTCACGTAAAGTCAAAAGTCTGTTCGAGTTTTAAATGCAACAGCTGAGTGTAGCCAGAACCAGATTAAATCATTACAGCCCAAAGCTATTTCCTTCATGTAATTTTCCTTTTGGAGTTCTCAAAATTAAGTCATTTGCAAATTAGCATATTCATTTGGTTTGTACTGTTTGTGCATGCTAGCTCGTGGCTGTTTGAGGCCAATGTTAATAACTAATTTTAATAGCTTTAATAATAATAACATGAGGAAAGACTGAATTAATATTTAACAAATTGTTTATTGCTTCAACTTTGTAACTACCTTAACCCAAACTTGTAATCCTATAAGTAGTTAAGCCTGAATATTTGTTCATTAATCGATTTCTTCTGCTGGTGGGTTGAATGTCTGCAATTAAAAAAGTTAATGTTGAGACTTTTTAAGGGTGGTAACAACAGTTTGGTTTTTTTTTTGCAATCTTTATGGCACACATTCTAAAGCATATTTAATCCTGTTTTTCATTGTCTTTTTTCTTTTTTTTTTTTTTTACCTTCAACCCTAAATCTACATGATCATGGTTATTTCTTTGTAATAGGCCCATGGATTTAGAAACTATTGCTGATGACCAAGATGTGGAAAAAGTAGCAAGTCTTGCGTGTGCTATTTCTTAATCCAAATTGTTGATATTTTTCTCCGATGGGTGCACTTTAAACCTGTCTGGCTTGCATGGCTTCTGCTTTTGGACTGAGCTGCTCAACTGTACCTGGCAGGAGCTTAAACTGTCACAGAATAAAACGCACCTAAAGTATTTCCACCAAACGTTATTCTCACTTTCTAAATCCCAAATATCCAAAGCACTACTCTTCACTGTGAGTTTCATGCTGCACAAGACAAGTCCTCTTCTCCCAGGGTGCCAAGAAAACAAAACCTGTCCAGTATGTGCCTTCATTGCAATGCAAAACAGTTTTTCCAGTGCCTCAGCATCACTTAAGGGCCCTACTTTCAATTACAATGTCAGGGCCACTTAAAGCTGACGGGTCCTTAATGCAGGGGAGTGGAACCTGCGGTGAATGTCTAAAGTTAACTGTTGCAAGGGACCACTTGGAAGTTTGATATAAAATTAGAACATGTGGGAACAAAATCACATTGGCCAAAGTGAATGCAAGATGCCTGCTCTAATATAAATATGGCCAAACTAAAGAACATGGGCAATGGAAAACTATATTTAAAAACTCCACTATTTTTGTGACTTATTAGTTGTAAACATGTTGATAAATATGAAACAAGAAAGCAGAAAGGTGAGATAAAGATTACAACAGTACTGGGAAGCAGAAGCAGATATCCCGCCTCCTGGCCTCGGGTTGGTTGAGAAAACCTTACTCCTTCACTCGGATTGGTCAGCTCTCCTCCGGACGGACAAAACACTCTCTCCTCACAGACACAATAAAGTTTAGCGCTGGACGCTCGCAGGCAGAAGGCTCCGAGCTCCCCGCTGCTTGTCGCATGTGGACGCAACGTGAAGCAAGGCACGCGGGACACGCATTGGAATATATCATCGCGTGAAGTTAGAAGTGAACGAGTCTTTCTTTTTTTCCTCACTGCTGTTTGGACCTGATATTTACTGCATGGCGCGGAGTGGAATATTATAGTCATACCAACGCACAGACTTTACGCACAGTGTGGACTACACAATCAGCATTGCCTTGACGTAAATTGTATTTTATTTGGACTTTTATTTAATAGACTAGTGATATTGTGTCGTGGGGACCATGCCCGGGCTAGCGCTCATGCGTGCAGCCGTCCTCTCCGTCTTATCTGCGCTGCTGTGTCCGCTCGGCGTGGTGCAAGGCTATGGAGACGAGGTAGAGGAGATGACCTGCGATCCCATCAGGATCAGCATGTGCCAGGGTCTGGGCTATAACGTCACCAAGATGCCCAACTTGGTCGGCAACGTTCTGCAGTCGGACGCTGAGCTGCAGCTGACCACGTTTACGCCGCTGATCCAGTACGGCTGCTCGAGTCAACTCAAGGTAAAGTCCAAATAACAGAGCAAACCCCGTTATTAAAAGCGCAGACACACACGCGCATGTCACTCGCACTGATTGAGGAACTTGATCCAGGACTCAAAAGGCAGGGATAAGTCGAGGCGCTCTATCTGCTATATTTGAGCGTCTGCGTGAGGCTGAGAGAAGAGCACATGACAGGGAGCTACCAGCAATAGTTGACTATTGAAGGCAGTTCAGACTGATGGTGCCAGTGATAAACGCAAGCATGAAACCTCGTTCCCATAGCATTAAAAGCTTATAAATGGGCCCATCCAGCCGTCTGGTGTCTTCCTCTTGTGCCAGTGCGCTCATTTCTCTCAATGAAAAAGTTCTCTGTGTAGGTCAATATTCTGAGTTCATGCTCCACACACCAACAGCTGAGTCCCCAGACCTTTCTTATACTGTACTGACCCAACAATGGTGCCCTCAGTGCGCTAAGACAAATGCTGCTTGTTTGCCTCATGAACCATGCAAGAAAAATGAGATCATGTCTTAGAATCTCGTAGTGGAATGACACAACTTTCTGTATTTCTGCATCTGCGTCTTAAAAATCACCAATGAAATTATGGCTTGAAAAGGGCCATCTGCTCAGAGGGGAACAACGAACCCAAGCGCCCTGGTCCAGCTGAAAGTTGTCCTGTAAGATTAGCTGGCTGTCTCCTTCTCACACACGCACATGCACTCACATAGGCACGCATGCTAAAGAGCGGAGAAAGGGAAAAGGGAAACTATATCCCCTAACATTTGCTCTAATGGGAGGCTTCCTGACTGGTAACCGGAGCAGCTTTTAGCAGAGAAGTGGCAGCACTCACATTACCAACCGTCGCGCAAAATACCCTGAATGTGCCACATTACTCATGGCAGGGGCATGCTCCTCCTGCACTGGGAAACAAGCCTTAATACAAAACTGTAACTTTTAATCGAGCAATTTCAAGTACAAGAATGTATAAAGTACAGAATGTAGTGCAGGAGCAGTGACATACTGGTTGTCAATATCGTGATAAGTGATGAGCTTTAAGACTGGTGTAAATTCTAAGCCACTTAAACCCCCGAAACAATATCACAAGTAGCCTACTTTAAATCATTTGGAGTTATATTACTTTATGGTCGCCTTTTTACTTAAGAACTGCTTTAAGACCAGTAAAATACAGATTGTGAATACATAAAAACATAAACTTTCCCATTATAAAACCATTTAAACCAAGCCTCTGTAAACAGAAGCCCTATGACTTATGAGCCGACCTGATCCATACCAGAGAGAGTCAAGCTAAACAAATACTGATCACATAAAAGAGCAACAGATATAGGTTAAATTATTCCTAAGTTTAATGCTCTACTTTGCTTTAAGACTTCTGTAGTTTATGTCTAAAGGAAATAATGTAATTTCACTGTAGTAACCACGCAAAACTATTGACTAAAACTAACTTCACAGACATAAGTCATGCTGCATATTTTCCAGTGTATTTATTTCTTAACCTTGACACCCTCCTTGGATTCATGTTTCACTTGGGCCTCGTTCAAGTTCTGATTTGTGAAAGAGATTTCTTTATCACTGAATCTAGCCTCTGAACCAGAAGCACCTTGTTCTTAGTTTGACCAATGCATTTTTATTATTATTATTTTAGATTTATAATTGGAACCAACTGTAATAGTGTCATTTTGGTTTGACAAGTGATAAATCCATTTAAAACTTTCCCAACATTTTGAAGTATAAACTTAATTCCATTTACATGAAAGTCGTGCAGTGATGCTCTTTTGACCCTGGCTCAATTTTACACCTGGACATGCTGACTTAAGTGAGAAAAAGCGTAAAATTGTTCAAAATTGCTTTCACGACTCCTTTATGCAGGAGGAAAAGCTTCTGTCTTTATTGTAAACAAACTTAGAATGGGCAAAAGTTGGACAAAGTTGCAATATTCATATTCATAGTATATTTTAAAAGTCAAAAATAAAATATGGTCACATGTTTGAATTCTCAAGCTTTAACGCAATAAAACGGTGTAGCACTTTTGCTTGATAAGATGTTGTTATAATATGTTAAGAAGTTTTAAGTATTAAATGGCAGGAGCTTATCTTGGTCGTGTGAGGTCAAGAGGTGTAATAATACATTAGCAGATTGTACATTCATGGCCCTTTTCTCTTCCCAGTTCTTCCTGTGCTCCGTCTATGTGCCTATGTGCACAGACAAAGTGCCCATCCCCATTGGTCCATGTAAAAGCATGTGTCTGTCTGTGAAGAGGAAGTGTCTTCCAGTTCTGCACGAGTTTGGCTTCATTTGGCCAGAGGTAAGATTTCCCTTTTGTGATGTAACTTACTTGTACACAAATTCACACATCGCATTACTTCCATACAGAAATAGACAAAAATATGGCATTAAAATAGGTGTAATTTCGTGCTTTATGACAATCTTTCCAGAGTAAATAAACAAAAAACACTTACTATAGTAAGATGCCGGTGACTTTCTCCCAATGCAATTTTGATTTTTGGACTTGTTCTGCTGTTGAGATACTTCAAACAGTCAATATGAAGCATTTGTTTGAAGGCTCAGATCACTGGTTCTAATCATTTTTAGTGAGAATCATCCCAGGCCAATGTGTAGAACTTCGTTCAAAGGGCGACATATACCAATCTGGCAACAGCCAGGTATTATAAAATAGAGGTTTTGTAACTGTGCTACATGAGTAATAGCATTAGTTCATATGTTATCATGAAAGTCTATCTATTTTTATTTGGGCGAAATGAAAAACATATTCCCTCCTCTCCCTCAGATGCTGAACTGTAGCCTGTTCCCACCTCAGAACGACCACAACCACATGTGTATGGAGGGCCCGGGCGACGAGGACTCGCCCTACCACCCTGTGCGCCATCCGCCTCACCAGGAGGAGTGCCAGGCGCTGGGGTCACTGCCCGACCAATACATCTGGCTCAAGCAGACTGACAGCTGTGCTCTGCAGTGTGGCTACGACAGCGGCCTGTATCGCAGAGGGGCCAAAGTCTTCACGGACGCCTGGATGGCCGTATGGGCGGTGCTCTGCTTCCTCTCCACCACCCTGACCGTCTTAACATTTCTCCTGGACTCGCAACGCTTCTCCTACCCAGAGAGGCCAATCATCTTCCTGTCTATGTGTTGCAATCTCTACAGCGTGGCCTACCTGGTAAGGCCACGCCATAAAATAATGTTTATAAAGCAATAATCAATAATGATCTCACAATAGTTGAATTTGTTAATTGTTTAGAAACTCTCTTCATACTTATATTAGTCCATTACCCGTTCATTCGATTCACACCAAACCATTAGTCTCAACCAGCAGCACGAGTACAACTGTGCCACGGAAACTACTGTTACATGTTCTTTACAGCAATCGACCACCTTCCAGTTATTGGCCCAATACACTTAGATTAACACGTTTTTGTAAACTTTTGTGCAGGTGCGCCTGACTCTGGGGAGGGAACGTGTCTCCTGTGACCTCGATGCCACAGCTGTTCCCATATTGGTGCAAGAAGGCCTGAAGAGCACTGGTTGTGCTATAGTCTTCCTCCTCCTCTACTTCTTTGGCATGGCCTCCTCACTGTGGTTAGTATCACAATGTGACACATTAAGAATTGATTATGAAAAAAAAAAAGTAAACCAAAATGTTCTCGCTCTTTGCAGGTGGGTTATTCTTACCCTGACATGGTTTCTGGCAGCTGGACTCAAGTGGGGACATGAAGCAATTGAAATGCACAGCTCCTACTTCCACATCGCAGCCTGGGCCATTCCCGCTGTTAAAACCATAGTGATACTCATAATGCGACTGGTAGATGCAGATGACCTCACTGGGCTCTGTTATGTTGGAAACATGCAACAGGAAGCACTCACTGGGTTCGTTGTTGCACCATTGGCTACCTATCTTCTCATTGGTAAGTCATAATTTCTCATTTTGTATAATTATAATCCATAAGCAACATGTTTCTCTACACATAAGATTTTCTCATCTTGTGATGTGTTCTTTCCTATAGGAACACTGTTTATCTGTGCTGGCCTAGTAGCTCTTTTTAAGATCCGATCCAATCTGCAAAAGGACGGTGCCAAGACGGACAAGCTGGAGAGGCTGATGGTGAAGATTGGGGTCTTTTCTGTGCTCTACACAGTCCCGGCCTCCACGGTGATTGGCTGTTACCTCTACCAGCTCTCCAACTGGGCAGATTTCAGTTCCACCCCCAGAGACTCATACATCGCTTCAGAGATGCTGCGGATTTTTATGTCACTTCTAGTTGGGATCACATCAGGTATGTGGATCTGGTCAGCAAAGACTCTGCACACCTGGCAGCGCTGCTCTGCCCGTCTGCTCAAGGACAGTCGAGCCAGCAGAGGGGGCAAGAGAGCACCAGGTGAGGGCTGGATTAAACCTGCCAAAGGAAATGAGACAGTGGTATGAAAAAGATACTGAATGAAGAGGAACTTTGAACCAGCTTCAGTGCTGCCAACAGACCCTGGAGATGCCAAAAGACTGATGTGCAAATGCAAAAAGGTGATGGCAGGGGTTTCTAAGCCACTGGATGTCGCTGCAGACCCTCTGACAGGGGTTTATGGTCTGCAGGATCACTGAAGGGCACCAAGCCTCTTCACCTGACCTGTGGTCAGAGAGAGGAAGAA
>KN512010.1:26899-45460 GCA_000787155.1 Scartelaos histophorus | reverse complement strand
AGAGGGCTGAACAGGAAGTATGAGCAGAGACAGCTGTGTGCTGTAGCCCCATGTCTACCTCCACAGCCGAACGCAGGCCCAGTCCGGGTCGTCTGAAGTTTCACTTTTACACTGGAGGATTCTTGTGCAGGTATTATACAGGATGACATTTCCAAAACCATCTGTCATAAACTCCCAAGTGGCCCTCAAGTGCACGGGAAAGTCAACTGTAAAAAATGTGTAAACTTTGCAGCAGTTGCAACGAAGCAAATTTGAACAGAATTCCCTGATGAAGGAGCCAAATGTCACTATCTCAAAAACCAAAAACCACAAGCTTTTCGATGCCTTGGCTATGTGCATAATGCATGCACAAGATATATATGTGACCCTAAAGAGAGTAGTCCAGCTGTGCCTTTTATTGAGCTATAAATGTGAAAGCTTTAGGGCATCTGGGAAATGTTGGCTTGTGCTTTTTACCTTAGCGGACTCAGAAAATGTCTGTTAACTTCCAGCACTGAGTGCACTCACCGAGCAGCCTTGTACTGTATATACAGTGTGTAACCATGAAATCCAGGAAATGAAATTATTCCCTCTGCCCTCTTTTCAAAACACAGGCCGAAGGCTAGCTAAGAATTAGAGGTTATTAGACAATCACTGGTCAAAAGACATTACCGTATAGTATGAAACACTACACACAATATACTGGCTCAAAACTGAAATGACCAGACAGGTCAAACTAAATACTCTACAGATGGATCATATACAGTTTGTATAATCCTCTAATCCTGCATCATGTTTCTGTTCAATGACAATCAAGTCCCTTCTATTGATCCGACCACACTAAACCATGCAATGTTGTCCTGTGTAAAAGTAAGTTTGCCTGACAATCTGAAGTAGTATAATAAGCTCTTGAATGTAAAGTAGGACTACAGAAGGGCTGCTAGCACATTGTTAGACTCTCATATGTAGGTTTTCTCATGAGGCAACTGTTTTCTACATGACTGGACTGTCTACAAAAGGATGAGTGAATTGTGCGTCTGTTTTTGGACAAGCCAAACAGCAGTGTTTCTCAGACTAGTATGGCACACTTATTACATTACCAATGTCAAACAAACATTACGTTGAGTTAAAGAGAATTGAATTAGAGCGCTGACCAAATCCCAAATGAGCTAATGCAGTTTGCCTTTTAAACAGTCTTAATGCTTGGCCTCATTCTCTACTGAGGTTCAAGTGACATGTCTAAACAATCATAGTTGTGCCTTCAAATACTCAACATTACACTGCCTATATATGATGAGAACCACTGAAGATGACTGTAAATGCTTTTGGACGTTTGTTAATTTATCATTGTACAAATATTCAAAATTTATTTTTAACTTGTCTGTTATTTAAACACTTTTGTATCATTTGATGATGAAAGAATAAAACATTTTAATGCTATGACAACATTTGTTTGTGTCACTACAAAGAATAATCAACAGGTCTACTAAGTAGTTTTGTATCTGCATTCCTTTGTCACCTGAGCGTGTTAACCCTTGCATGGTTCATAGGATAATAACTCCACCTGTTGACACCTCGTGGTATTACAAGTCCCATTGAAATTAGATATGTCAGTGTAGTTTAGGATGGATGTAGTTTTCTGGAGCATTCCCTCCATATAGTTCATATCACAAATGTATGAATGTGAATATGTAATTTTTAATAACTGGAGTTTGTAAAAGCAAAAGAACAGATGCAGTTTGCCCTGTGTAACAGTAAAAGATGCATACATTATATTTTCAAGTAACATGTTTTAGTATCAATAGAGAGCAAATCTGCCCAACTCTAGCCCCTGCTTTCAACTCATACTTCATAATACATTGTAAAACTTTGTGTCAAAATTACAACAGACCTATAAGCACTAAACCATTTTGAACAAACAGTGGAAACCATCATTACACTGTGTAAACACTACAATTCCACCAATCACATCCCATCCATCACAGAGGACACGCCCCTGCTATCACTTTGAAATTATTCACGCAGTTTGGTTTCGCAATTACACCTACATTACATGAAGCTGTAGTTTGCATGCAGGGCTGAAATTGCATCTCCAATCTTGGCATGTTCTCGCCAGTGTGAAGAGAGAGGAACCGAGCCCAGATCTGAGTGTGCAGCTCGGATTGCCTTCCTGTAATTTACCAAAGTGAATTGAGTGTTTGTTTAAGAGCTGACTCAAAGGCCTGAGGTAAAGAGAAAGTGACAGCATTGGACCTCTATTGTTTCCAGATGTGGAGCAAGCTGCTGCTGCTACACTGTACACTTAGCCAACATGTTCACAAGCACAAACCATAGACTGGTGAGAGCATGTTAAACTTCATATGTTATGCCACTCAGATAAATATGCTGAAGTTAAAGGGGTCCTGTGTAGAACATTTCTGGTGGGGGTTATACCATTTACTTGTTTCCGTAGAGATGTTAATTCTTGGTCCAACATGTTCCACAGTAAAGGGTTGAACGTTTCTATTATGCATTTATTGTATTGTATGGCCTACCATTTGTGGGATTTTCTCTCCACAGATCTGAGCAGTAACTTGGCCTGAGGAAGCTAGTCTGTCTCTGTGGACATAGATAAATCAAATGCCATGCTGAGGAAGATCCCAGCTAAAGCTATAACATCTTCATAGACTCTCCACTGGAAAAGTTACAGAGTGCACCTTTAAAGGGACTAACAATGGAACTGCTATTAAAGCGGTCGCAGTAATGATACTGTGGTTCTTGTTACTTCCTGTTACAATTTGGACTAAGTTACAGTCAAAAGTTGAACTGCAAGTAAAACTTTACAGCAGTAGATTCTACCTCTGGTCCTATGACAAACTATATAGATAAAATATTAGTTTTAGTGCTTATGGATTTTGTATACAAGTAAGTGTATTGTCACTAAAGTAAGATTTATTTGAATTTAAATCATGAATTTACTGCAACTACAACTACTGCACTTTTTGTATTACCCCAAACTAAAATTCCATGGGCTAATATCCATAGGAATGTATTTTCCAGACATGTGGGGAATCCCATGTGGATAATTGTGTGTCTGTGTGTGAGTGCACTGGGACAATACTAAATCAGAACAGCATTAAACTTCAACAAAAATAAAAGGAAAAAGTGGCTGAATTTCAAAACTGAAAAGAGGCGTGAAGTGAAGAGCAGAGAAAATCTATCAGTGTCCAAAAGGCAGAGTGCTGCAGCTGGTCCTGCGACTATGTCCAAATTTATTTCCCATAATGCACAAGGACCACTCTGGACAAACTGTTTTGAGTCCCAGCCATAACAGTCACGCAGGACTGTTTTGAGTAAGAGGCATTAATAGGGTGACGTAGTTTTTTGGAGTATGTAAGGTTGTAGTTGGGCCAATATTTTCACAAACGTCAATTCTCAGTAAAATCCACAAGATGGCACTCTTTCACAAGACAGGTTTGCAAAGATGTGAAGCTGGCTGATGACTTTGACTACTGCTGATGATGCTTTTTATATTTTTGATGTTTTGAACAAACACACTTTGACAACAAATTTAAAAGCCAAACACAAAAGACTATTAAGAAATATGGTATACTTATAAAAACTGACTTGATGGGTCCTGGGATAGATGGGGTAAGATAAGAATTAACATTATTGATCTGACAGTGCCGCCACCACAATAAAGTGCAGGTGGTAAGAAGGTGGTAAAATGTGCATGTAATGAAAAGCAGGATTAGAATAATGGAATGGAAAAGGCATTAAAAAGTGCAGTATGTAACTTTACTGGTGAAAGGTCAACCACATGCTTGGCTCCATGGAGATGTTTTCCTAGTAAAACATGTGAATTAACTATAAAAATATGGCTTCTGTCTTCTGTGTGTCCAACCAACCACACAGGCCTGATAATAATAGTTTGGCTTCACCGTTTTAGATGAAGTCAGAGCGTGGGAGAAAGCCTGGGTGATTCTGTGTTATTTCAGCCCAACATTTGTCAACTTTGGAAATGTCAACCAGTCGATACCATCGCTTCATCTCTGCTTCCCTCGTCTGACTCCACAAACAGGGCAGTGGCCAAAAGGGGAAATAGAAAGCAAACAAGGGCATTGAGTCGAGAAGAAGACCATGCAGGATCACACAGCACATATGGGACCTAATCAAACCCACAACACATGGTCATAAATGAGAAAACAGACTGCCAGATTGTAGAGACACATTTGTGAAAATATTAACATAATTTATCTCAACTTGCATGTCAGATTTAGTTTCCTATTGGAGGCATAAGTGGCTTCCACAATATGATCAAGTCCTACTCCCAGATGGCGGCCGAGACATCTACTGTATAATAATGATTTGTTTCAAGATCTTAAATGATCACAAATTATCTGTATAAAAACATGGACATTTTAAAGATATTAAACGAGTTGGCACATGAACAACAGAAATATTAATCATATATTTGGCTAAACAGAAATCTTATGCATAAAATCATCAAGAATTCTCACTTAAAGTTGCACTACGTACGTTTTCTAATGGAGGATCTTCACCTTGTTCTCTCCAAGGACATGTAGCTTTGCCTGAAATGTTTTTGTACTCTATGCATCTGTCTTACACTTATTCAATTATAGGTGTTGTTATTGCACAGAAATACCTTTGAAAAAAATGCAAGAATGTAAAGCACCCTTAAAAATTCTAATCAAATCAGCTGACAGACATGCACACTAATGCAAACCACATACTTATATTTATTTTTGCATCACCCCAACTTTTCAAAACTGAGCTAAGTCACATTCTCCCTATTTCCTAGATTTTAAATTGACAAGGAGCAGACAGGTTTCAGATCCCGGACTCTCATTAAACCTGAACCATTACACCTCCATTGCATCACTGTCACAGACTTATGCAAATTGGCGAGAAACACGTCCGCACTGACAAACTTTAGGAATCAGATAAGAGGAGAGACTGGAAAGCTGCAAAATGGAGGTACACCGAGAAGCAAGAAAACCTCAGGCTAGAGTTTTATCATTTCATCTCCCATTAATTTTTACCAAGAATAAACTGCTGTATCTAAGAAGAGGGTGACAGGGGGCTTTTTACTCAGAATCTACTGGTAAAAAAGAATACTGGTTCAAACTTTCAAAGATATTCACAATCTGCGCTCAATAATGATACAAAAATCACCCCTTAACTGTTAAATGTGCCTTTTGAAAGAACTGCTTGTCTAAGTTATAATGGGACTTGCAGGAAGTGGATGCTTTAAATCCAGTTGTGAGTATTGTGACCAGGCCTGGAGGCTGTAGGTTTAGGATTGGGGACATTTATAAAGCCTAATTTTAAACTTGTGGCACACATCCAACAAGCTATTTAGACAAGTGTGTCAAGAAAGAGATTGAGTGTAGCTTAACTGGGTCAATGGGGTAGTAGTTTTATCAAATTCAAAATCTATCAAAGTGTTGATCTGCAACACTAGATGGTGCTAAATGTTGTTATGATTGCAAGCACAATCAATTAGCTTTGTTGTTTGGACTCCTTAATGCCATTATAATTCTACTTTTTATTCTACATTTTCCCAAGAAAAGCTTTGCTATTTCTCCAAATGAGTTAGTTGTATTATTTACCACACTATATTTGTCTTGTCACTGTAAAGGGGAGTATTTTTCTTCTATGGGGTATTAACGTCTAACACATGCAGAAACATATTTAGATCACTGTGTTACTTTTTACTTTTTATTTTTATTGAGAATGCTATATGTTTTATATGTTTCACTTTCATTTTTGACACTCAGAGCATCCCCCTTCCCTTTGCTCTCTATGCTAAGTCACTCCCCTTTCAGCGCGCCAATGAAACTCCTGTGCATTACATCGGGTTTGTCAGGTTGTTGTGTGTAGTTTTGTATCGTTCTTTTGTATATTTATGGAGAATTGACATCTGACAGCTTATGGGCTGAGTATTGCAGAGAGTTTTACCACTTGCAGATTGCACATTTACTGAAACATGCATGGAAGACATCTGAAACCTCTTCAGGCATGTTTTTTGATGAAAAAAATGTAAAAATCGATTTTGCATCCTATCCCCTCTTTAAAACTACCAACAATGAGGAAGAAAATGCTAAAAGTTCTAGGGAGAAACATTCTGTCATTCTTCTTTTATGTTGGACTGGCTAAAGAACTGGATCAGAACATCCTGTGCAGTTCTTTGGCATTTCTTTGGAAAAAGTGGACAGTATCTACAAATAGAAGCAAAAAGGAACACTGATTAGTATTGAGAGGAGCCTCAGCACAGCATATGTCCAGCAATGCTCTGCCTGATCAATGCACAGACATTGACCTCAGGAATCATAAAGTGCTAAATGACTTGGGTAACTCTCAAAGTGCTCACTGGAGTCCATTTTTATTAGAATAGTGGTGTGATCCAGCCTGGTGATAACAGCTCTCACAGGTTATAGATAATAGACTGGGGCTGGGCACGCTGATAGGGGATTAAGTCTGGCTCATTAATGACAAGTGATAAGAGACCACTGGGCAGGGGCAGCGGGCACACCAGTCCCAAGACTCAGCTATGATTTTGTGGAGTGATATCTACACTCTTACTCCCTCTGCCAGATAAGCCTGGTGTGCACTTTGATGTGATTAACTGAGTGTGCTCCATAAGATTTAGTTGTATTATGGATTAGAAGACTTCCTTTCTGCAAATATTAGTTGGTTTGTTCTAACCCATTTTTCAATAACTGTAGTTACAATGTAGAACTACTATCTCACATTAACTGGGCCGCTGACATTATATTTGCATAATATTTTGCAATCGTATCAAAATTGCTGCTTGAGCTGGTACAATTATAGCTGGTACATATCGCTAAGGCTGCAATTATAGGGATTTTGTTTCAATTATATTGTGACTTGAAAAAGCTCGACTGTTGATTAACCAAATAATCCTGACTCCTTACAGGGAAAAATCAATCTCCTTAGTTATGTTAAAACCCCATAGTTTGCATCACCGTGCTCTATTCCTTTAGGGCTGTTATACTAATTTCCTCTCAATGTGAATAGATGATACCTATAGCACACAGCAGCCCGAGCTGTGCCTGCTTTAGAATCACCACAGTCTCAATCCCCTCCAGTGTCGTCTGCCGAATATGACAATAACACCTGCCTCTGTGCCATCATCCCTCACCCATGCACCACACTACTGTCAGAGGAGAGCAGTGCTTCGGTGGCTGCCGGGCAATACTTCTGTGAAAATGATTGAACACTCATTTCTAGAAAGAGAGCCCAATTGAGACCACAGCACTCATTACGGACTACCTCCAAGCAGACCTAGGGCGCTTAGGTTTGAAGAAGCTGGCCACATTCACAACTGTGGGCATTTTCAGCCAATACAGAGACATCAAATGACATCAACCTGTAACGTAATAAAGCCGACATAACAGAGAGAGGCTTTAATGGAAGCTGTGGGCTGGCCTCCTCCTCAGATCATCTTGTTTCATCTATCCATCTCTGGAGAAGGTTTTATTACTACGCCTTCATTTGCTCATAACAGCAAAGGATCAAATAATGACACTGAAAGGCCTATTAAAGCTACTTTAAAAAGGAAAGACCACAAAATGTATTTAAATATTTAAGTCCAAGTCAGTCCAAAACATAAGCAGAGTGTACTTTGCTTTTACTAACCAACAAATCAATCTCTGAACGCAAATGTTATGAGCTGCACCAGACGAACTTTTTAAATGTATTAACTTCTAAATATTGACCCCAGATATATTATGGTGACAGGTCTATTGTCCAGCCACAGTTGCAAACTCTGGAGGTTAGCACTGCACATTTTCAGTGATGCATGGTTCTTGCAGGATGTGATTTAATGTATTACTGAACAGCTCTATCAACATCTTACGCATCTCTGGCACTGATAGCCCCAAAAAACATGTGTCAGGAGTCAGGACACTACAGCAAAGCACAGGGCCAAAGACACCACCCCACACAAAAATGCATTTCATCTTATTCACATCTGCCCTAGCCCAGGAAGTTTACTTTATTTTGAGCATTCATACTTGACCAGGTTTTTGGTCTTTGCTTGCAGCCATTGGAGTCTGAAGTGGGAAAAATACATCAAATACTACACACAATATATAACTACAATGGCAACAGGATTTACAAGCCCGCAATCCCCATAATCCTCACCTGACCAGTACCTCTCTGTCCAGGGCTTTGTTCCACACATGTAACCCCATACACACATGACCACTCTTCCTCCTTTTCTTCACTCTTGTGGCTTTTCCACGCAGCTCTGGGCTCTCATCTGTCTTGTGGTGCTGCTTGCTGATTGGCTCCTGAGGGACAGATAACAGGAGACAGGTGAGGTGACAGGACAGAGGGGTAGACACACACAGACAGCATTAAAGCTCATTTAGGAAAACTTTCTTCCTCTTTGTCTAATCTCTGCATCACCCTCTCCTTCCCATCAGGCTGTATGCATTATTCATGAGCGTGAGGGGGCTGGGGTGTGCTCTGGGCACTGCTCTGTGACTGATTGGTTGTAGTCTGGGGGTCTAAATCCCCTTTTAGACAGGTACATGGATTAGACCGATCCCTGATATTGTAGAGATGTGTTCACTGGAGCACATCTGGGCTTCACTATTCATGTCCAGGTGTCCGTATTCTACCTGCACTGGCTTGTTTGCCCCTTTGTGTCAACCACAGTTTAATCAGCCAACTTTAAAGGAGCATTTTACCAATACTAGGACTGTCAGCCTTTAGTTGAATCAATTATTGTATTAATCGACCAATTATAACAGTGGAAAGGAGAGGGACAAGGATAAGGAGTATGAGAGCTGAAGATCTGGGAGGGAACTGTGAATTATGAATCTTCTTTACCTGCAAATACACTGTTTCTGAGTACTTTGAAGTTCCTGTATAACATAGTGCTGTTGTAGTCTTGCAAGTACATGGTTACATCACCAAGGATATACTGAAAAGTTTTAACTTTTGACAGCTGCCACTCTCCTTTTTAGTTGAGCCTTGACTAACACCATGTCATTATAAACAATTTGCTACTTTGGATTAAAACTGTGCGCTTAGATCAGTGCTTCCCAATCATTTTTGTCTCAAGTACCTTTTAATTGCAGCCTCACAGTTTGAACACTCCCTTGATGCACCAGTCTTTCTTTGGTAACTATAAATCTTTCTGTTGACATTTACAACTATTATATTTTCTGGTAATACAGATATTTATGCAAAAAGGATCTCACAGAAACATAATTACATTCTGCTATCATTGTAAGTTCCCTTAGTCACACTTCAAACAATCCTTAAGTCAACAGTGGTTTCTTTAGGCGCTCCTCTGCTCACCTCATTCCTGTGTTCTTGCTTGTTGGTGTAAACATGGTTATGGTAGATGTCTGTGAAGCTCCGTGGCAGGATCCTGTGCCAGCCCCGGGCAGCTCATCAAAGACTCACTGTGGGGACAGAGGAGACACAGATGAAAGTGAGCAGGCCCCTGGAGGCTGTGGCGGAGTGAGGGGCCAGATGTTTGAGTGGAGAGGGCCAAGGCAGATGTGCACACAGCAGCCTATACATGAGCACTAGAGGACTCCCAGGGCCCTAATGACATCCTGTGCTCTGTACAGCCTGTCACTGTTGTGCGCATGTCTCCCTCAACTCCCACATTGTTCTTTTTCTACTTGATCACACAGACGTGAGCAGAGCCAAGTATGTCCTTAAGGAAGTATAGTTAATTAAAGAAGGGACTAACTGTGGAAAAAACTTGACAAAATGTATCTTGAATGTATAGACTGTGAGCTTTTAAAGAACAATAACCATATTCTCAAGAAAGAGTATTTAGAGCAACTGGTCAGTAGCCACAAATTTCAGTAAATCGAGTTATGGGCAAAACCATATTTTCTAATTAAAATTTTGCTGTGATCAAAACTTTGACTTTAACTTTTCTAGGTTCACTACACACTGATCTCTATGGAGATGTTATTGCTTTGCTAGGAAAGTATTGCCTTATGGTGCGTTAGTTTATATCGGATCTCGAATATGACGTAATGTCCGAGCTTCAAGCGTTTTTTTTTTATATTTTCATTTGTCTGACTCTGAGAAAAACATGGACCCTAACCGCAAAGCTGTTGTTGCTTTAGCATTGGCCGAGTAACAAACTCCAAAATAAGCCCGAGCTTACTACTACACAAACTGGAGGAAGAATTCAGTATAAATAGTATAATTCTGTATATTAATGTAGTGAAACCGTTGGTGTTGCACGAAAACACAGGCAACACCGACTACCAAGCCCATAGGCAGGGATACAGACGTAAGGTAAGGTACTGCAGAACACAAGTGACTGTCATTTAATCCACCAAAGCACCCAAACACAATGAAAACAGTTCACACTTCAAGTGACACTGGGCGCAGCCATTTTCTGCTCCTCTGAGCTTTTCCGAGTTCCGAGTCGGGTCATCCAAGGAAAAGGGTGTCAGTGCGTGTTGCTAGGCAACGTTCTCGGAACTCCAAGTCGGAAAGAGAAACAAACGCAACATGATCTGATCTGGTGATGAAACCATCATATTGTAGAAAGGTGTTTTTTGTTTTTTTGTTTTTTTTGTTTTTTTGTTTGTTCGTTTTATATTTTGCAGAAGATTTAAGAAAATAACATAATAATAATCTTACAATTACACACAGAGCATCTTTAAATGAAGTATCTATAGATTCATACACATGTATACTAATAAAAGCCGCATCATGCAAATAAGAAGCCATATTGAGTCTAATGAATATGATAATATAACACAGGCATTACCCACCACTGTCATGGCCCCCTGGCTCCTGTGTGGATGTCGACAGATGAGCGCTGTGCTGCCTGGGCTCAGGGCTGGCCTCATGTGTTTGTCCTGTTTTTCTGCATTAGCTGCGACCAGGGACACTGACTGTTGCAAATGCATCCATAAATCACACTGTGCCTATGTGTGTGCGCTATCACCCTGTCTACTGTGGTATAGCTAAAGGGACACAGCTCCATTATTATGACAGAGTGCTGCTGTCGCTCATAAAAGAAGTCATCCAAGTTCAGTGAGGGTTCATTTGAGTTAAGTGTCATTAGTTAAGTCCTAAACACATCAGTGACAAGTGACTGGAATGCATCAATATCTATATGCAGTACATGCTAAAGCTTAACAAAAAACAAACAAACATGTATTTATGATCTAGGTTTACTTCCACTGACCAAAATTACTACCCAATCATTATATTGGGTATATAATATTAATCATAATCATTATTTGTTTCTCAGGTTTTGTAGCAGTATTGCTGCAATTCAAGTGAATCCTTGAAAACGTCATAATAAGCAGTTAACTCAAAGCAGCAAAGTAAGTTTTGAACCTTAAATCATATTTCACACATTTAGCTAAAAACACCAGATATAATTGTCATTGTGAATCACACTCATCAAATTACTGCCACTAAATTGTTTTGTTGTTTTACTTTGCCAGGGACCAGGTGAATTGCGGCAATACACGATGTAGAAACATCTTGTCTCATTTTCTAAACGTCTTAGTAAACACAGGGCCCTTTGTCTCCCAATAAACGATTAGCCGTTAGAGGCTGAGATGTGGCAGTAAGTGTCATGTTACCAGAATATTTAATCTCCTGTGGCAGTGTTGAAGCATTAATCAGCCCACAGTGACACAACCCTGAGTAACTTCATTCACTGGAGTGGACAGGACTGTCAGCTGACCAAGCCACATGTAAATATGGCACCAGACAGAACAGTGTAAAGACTTTTAAAGTGTAAAGATCTGAATTCATACAGGTCACATTCTTGACCTTGCCTGTCATGTGCCGTACTGGTAACATTATAACAGTGCTAATCTGCTTCCACTGCAGTTAGTACTATTAACTTTTTATTTTCACCTTTTAAGTTTAGATTTGTATTGATATTTATTACTTAAAATGTTTGTAGGTTAGTGTAGCATTTAGAAAGTTATAAAGATATTACATATTATAGCATAATTACTTAAACATACAGAGACTTGATTCATTGAGTTGCCTGCTTTCTATTTAATGATCATTTATTTAGCTTTGGATAGACTCTCAGCATGCCCCAGTGGTTCCCTCCAAGCGCCCGAGGGCCACCAGCTTTACAGAGCTAAGCAGGCTAAGAGTTGTGCTGCTAAAGCACCAGGGCTGTGAATTAATGGACCATGAGTGTGTGTGCCATGTACGGCAAAGAGACCGGGAGAGAGGTAATTTGAGTTATAGCTCCCTGTGCTGGGATACTACACCACTGACTACAGGTCATTAGTGCGAAAAACCAAGCACACACAGACAGATAAATATTCTCCCTGGAAGTATGGCTGCAATTTATTACCTCTATTTATATCTAAGGAAGATGGGAGGGGGTGGGAGAGTGTAGGAGGGAAGAATGAGGAAAATTGGGACAAAAGGTACTGGAAAAATGAATAGGTCCAATCCATAATCACAGTATAAATAAACTGACTAAGATGCGATGCGTTTGTGAGAAACAGATGGCATAGAGGAAAAGAGGAATCGCCAAAAGACAACAGACAGGAAAAGAGGGGCCGTTTGGAAGGATTCTGGGACAGCTGAGATCTTATATGGCAACGAGACGACATCCCCTGTTGCCATGACAACCGCCTCGGTGGTGAGCGATGGATGCGTCCCGCGCCCACTCGCTCGCCCTCCTACACATGTATTCTTATAGACACAACTATATCATGCCCTGAAACTCCCACTCACACTGCCTGGCAACTTTCCTTTTCGTGTACTCTAAAGTCCCAGTACTCCATCCAGCCTTCCACTAGTACAAGTATTCTAGTTTCACCGCTTACATTAGATCATAGTACTTCCATGATGTAGTTCGCTTAAAATAAAACTCCTTTTAAACACGCAATAGGATTTCAGTGCCAGGGGAGCATTTTTTCCCTCCTTCTTATTGGTATGCAGGGTGTGTAGTGCTTCTTTTGCACTGCTAGATAGCGCTGTAAGGCACCAAAGAGAACCAAGGCAGGTGTCAGAGCGGATCCACAGACACTCCACAGCTACCCTGAGAGAAACGAAACAAATTAATTCAACATTTTTGCATGTGTGAAAAAACACTGCCCCCGCAACAAGCTAGCTAGAATGCACTTATTGGAATTGACAAGGCTTTTAATAATGGCGCAGAGAAAGAACAATCAGAGCAAGGTCACAGTACTACAGAGGTGCGTGCTGTGGAGGAGAGGAGAGAGACTTTTGGCACAAGGGGGAAGGGCAATGCCAAACAATTTTCCATGCGCTGTATAAAGCCTGCCAAGGTGATAAGAGTCAGCAAATGTCCTGTCATCACACAAAGCATACATGTACAATACAGTGGCCTTGGATACACCAGGAAGCCTAAAGGAAAAAACACTAGTGAGAAAAAGGTGGGTGGTGCTAATGAGACTTACAGTGATGAGCATTCGCTATCCAGCTGTATACATACGGAGAGAAAGTGTATTTAAAAATGATATTGGGATTCGTATTATCATATTAAAGTACATTTTCGTTACTACTAGGGAAGAGACAATAAACGTGAGGTATACCGCAAGGATGGATTCTTATAGGCATTGGCTGAGCTCATTTATTTCAGTGGGTTTGTGGAATAAGCAGCTCTCTTCACAACCTTGAATTGATGATTGTATTAATGTTGGTCAAGATACTGTTAAAGGTCTATCACATCACAAATAATGTAAATGACCAGATGGGAATAGTCTGAAGTCTATTTTCATATATGCATGCATGACTATTGGTTTTCCTAAATATCTGCACAGTGCATTTCATTAGAGCATAAAATGTTAGCTTTGGAAAATATGACTAGACTTCCTAGTGTACCATTAATCATATTGTGGTATTTTAATTACAGTTATCATGCCATGAAAATTGATTACAGTCCCATCCCTGTACAATACTCTCATATATTCAAACTGATTACACTTTTTACTCTCTTGTTACATCATCATAACAAAATAACTCATTTATATTCAATTTGTCGCTCTACTGTCATCTGTGCTACTGATAAACTATAAAGTCATTGCTGGAAAAATGATTGTGACATTTCCAGCATTCTTTGGCAAACGACAGAGTAGTGGACAGATGGAGTCTGCTTCTACGATAAGAGGTCTCATTGTTTTTACCAATACAATTGGGGAATATTGTGCATGCACATAATATGCATTGGTCATTGTCAGGTGCTGTTCCATTGTAGCCACTGTCCAAGGTGCTGATTTTGGAGGCTGAAGAATGGGGCCTTGAAGGGTAAGTCACAATGACAATTCAACAAAAAAGCAATACAAACTGCCAAACAAAGTAGGCAGAGTTTTCACATAACAAGAAACCGTTTGCAACCAATCTATTTGCAATTTCCGTTTGATACATTGTGCAGCCCTCATTCAGAACACACTGATGATGATTCTATAAGTTACACAACATTTTGGATCGAGGACTATGTAGCTTATGAAAAGATACAATGAAAAGATATTGCATATAGAAACTATATATGTGCAAGACTTCTTTTATGCGTCCCCTGTGGCTTCACACGTCATTCATCCAGTCTATTTTGTAACCAGTGGCCTTGAATGCTGAGACATTCACTTTGTTTTTGTGCCCAACTGCTGCGTTTCTCCCAGCATGCATTGGGTGATAGACAGGAAAACAGACACTGGAGGGCTCCAGTGTACCTGACAGTTTAGAACACGATGTGTGCAGGTAAACTCGGCTGCAGTCAGACCGGTGGGGTTTTCTCACTGGGATGTGACAGCGCTAATCTCACAGCCACTCTGGCACTTTACTCACCAATACAAAGTGTCACCAAGATGATGAGGACACTATGGGCCACAAATTGGGACCATGCAGGAGGATGTTGGCAGGTTTGTGCAGGCAGGCATCCAAAGCAACAAGCATCAAACTGCCCCTGAAAAAAGAGGTGGGTATCACTCATAATTTGACATGAACACTATACAAAAATGTGTGTAAATAAGAGACGTTTCAGAGCAAAAATAAACAGGATATTGAGATGCCACGAGATGTAGTAGCAGAATTATTATTTTGTATGACCCCTTAACAACTTTACAATTACAAGAAAATATGCAAAAAACCCCAAGGCACTCACCTTCAGGGGAAAGCCATAGGCTGAAACGCGTCAGGACTTTTAAAGTTGTCCATTAAGACATGCCGCAAATTAATAAAGGCATTTTATTTTAACTGGTGAGTGCCTTGGGTTTTTTGCATCTTTAAATTGACTTCCCTTTCCCATAGAGCACCACTGGGTTTTTCTACGGTGTATTATCCTCCGGAGGCCCAGGAAGCGCTCCTTTTGAAACTTTTTAATTTTACAATTACAATATTTGGCTTCTGTCCACCACTGCAAATACACAAGGAGGTGGATGTGTCTCATGGTATTTTGTTTGTGGGAGCACTATTGTCTGTACTAGACACAGACTGTGGGCTTGAATGTGCTGTTTTATATAAGAATCCGTTGCGGACAGTCAATGCTCTCTGAAGACCTTTTCCGCCCACTACTTTGGCATCCAGCTTTTTCCTGTGCACTACATTCAATCGTAGTGGGCAGCCTGTAATATAACAGAAATACAGCTGATTAGGCCCATTGCACTTAGCAGAACACAAATCGCTGTATAGAGATTAATATAGCGCTACTAAACAACTGCTTTGTTTTTAATTGTGCGTATTTAGATGCAAATTGGGAGCCCTGATGTGTTAAACTAATAGGATTGTCAATCACATCCGAAGACTACAGCTTCATATTAACCAGTATTACATTGTACCAAGATGCACCACAAATGTTGATTCAATTATTTTGTGACTAAATGAATCAAATACTGTTCCTAATTGGTAAATGAAATGCCATTTTTTTTACAAGGAATATGACTTGCATTTGTGTTAATGAGCTTGTAAAGACAACAGCGTAATTGAAAATGTTATTGTGACTGGGACTGTCTCGAGTGCATTGGGGGACAAGCAGGAACCAAAGCAGCCGGTGTGTGTGTTACATGTCCTGTGGCTGTTCCTCCTGTGTCTGAGCTGGGCCTGAATGATGAGTCACTGAGTCGGCCTCTTTGAAATTCCCATTCCATTTCAAAGTCCTGCCGCGGTGGGGTCAGTTGTATACACACATACACAAGGGGAGATTAATACGCACTCACGTCAATGGGCGCGCAGACCAACACGCACGTCTATCGATCAAAAGCAAGAGGCCCAGCCGTTATTTTCATTCATCCCCTGTCTCCTGTGGCTCCACATATTGATTCTTTTACTTAGCGTTTAATTCTGGGCAGAAGTAAGCCTGGCACTGCCACAACTTCTAATACCTCTCTCGATGTTTATTGACCATAGTAGCACTATTCAACTGAGCTAAGGCTGTGTGTTTCTGCTTCAACTGGTTTATTTCTGTTTAGAAATTGTATTACTCTTCCTACTTGTACAGCTGCTTCTACAAGGTATTGTACTGAAACTGTATTGAATGAGGTTTAATTGTCAACTTGGGACACAGTGGCTTTCACTCTTACCTCACGGCAAGAAGGAGCTGGTTCCAATCCAGGTCCATTATACGGTACCTTTCTGTATGGAGTTTGTACTGTATATACTTAACAAACCTTCCTAGGTTATTTCAATAGTATAAGTATCTTTCTTTCTTTCTTTCTTTCTTTATGTATTCATTTATTTTGGGAAGTTAAGTTTTTCATGCAACCAATCCAGAAGCTGCACAGGCTGAAGGCAGGTGCTGCCCCAACCTGTGCAGACTCGGTCTCAGCAGAGACCTGCTCAGCCCAGAGACGTAGTCATGAAGGTCCAGTTCCAGGACCCCTCCAAGCAGGAGCGTGAGGGTCCAGACCCTCACTGGACATGCTGTCCAAGGCCTAAGGACAAGTGAGAAGAGGAGGGCCAGGAAAAGTAGAAGGTTCAAGCAGGAGGCCCAGACTGGCTGGACCCACAGGACCTAATACTAACTCTCCACCTGGTCCATCTGATTCTCAGGAATGAGGATCTATTCAGCTCAATGCAAAATAAAAACAGCAACTGCAATTAAATTAGTTTTATCTATTTAGTCTAATACACTATTGCCAATACATAAAAACTACAACTACCGTTACCTAATGAAATATGATGCCACATTTACTCTTCATTGACCCTGTCAGATCAAGCACAGCCAGTGTTATTTTGGCTCTATGTTGCGAAAGTCGTACATAAAATAATAATATTGTGGTGAAAAAACAGCAAATAGCAAAAAAAAAAAAGATTCCTCTGTGACCCATTATACGACCACCCACAAAAAACCCCACACATCTATTTAGGAGGAAATAAATTAGTAAATTATAATCATGTCGAACAAGGGGTAACATAAACGAATGAGGTCAAATGCATTAGCTCCAATAAGGTATGAACCATATAGAGAGAAAAAGATGAAAATGGATACAGTTACATTGGTTTTAAAATAGCTTGGTAAGATGTAAACAGGTGTATTGCTGGCTTGCAAGATACAGATATAGTTACAGTGTCTAATAAAGATTTATGTACAGCACTCAAGCATGCATAAGCCATTCTGAAACACTTGAGAGGAGCCCTACAGAGGTTAAAGGCCTGTGCATGTATTAGCATAAATCATCTGCAGAATAATTACAATATCAGTCAGTGTGAGAAAATGGTAGATACTTGAAGTCACTCTGAAATCATGTGCAGCTTACTTCCTCCTTATCCTCTATGACTGAGAAGTCTTGTGATTATGCTGCCTTGTTGTGTTTCCTTACTCTTTCCATCGCTCCCTCTCTCCTTCTTTCTCTCCTTTTCAGCATTTCCTTGTGTTGTGAATCAAGGAGAACTAAAGGATACGGTCTGTATGTAAACGGCGTATCACGTCTGAGCAGCTTGTTACCGTAGAGACCAGGATAAATCTGCTGAAATCTTCTGATCATCTCTGTAATGCGTGTACAGGCAACGTGTGGGAGTACAGAAAAAAAAGGGCCCAGCTTCTGACATGTAATCTCACAACAACAACAACAAAAAATGAAAATTCTCAACAAAACTCAGCAGTTCGATGCAACCAGTTCTACCCTTGTTTTCACACACAAATTGTTGCATCAATGCAGCAAATCAGAACTAATTATTACAATTTGGACAGTGGCACAGGCTCCCTCGCTATTGTACCCTCCTGACTCATTGTGTAAGAGAGAATAGACGAGCTGGTGAGGAGCAATAGGCAACCGCAGAGGTGAAAACTGTTGTCTGTGTAAAGGGGTAATTAGGAGAAAAGGACAAGACAGTGTTGGAAATGTTTTAGACAAAACCTTACCTCTAATTGGAGCAAATAGTCATAACAGGAATGCAGTATGAAGGTAGGATTCAGAAGGTTATGGTTCTGGCAGGTTCAGGCTGCTGGAGTCACATGCCAAGTCAAAAGCAGGTCATGCAAAAGGAAAAAAGTAAAGATCAACAAACAGAAACTACTATTATCTGAATTTCTCACAGTCCAAATCGGATTTTTGAGCATATTAGCAAAGGTATCCTGCACTGGGAAAAAGTGCAAGGAGTGCTAATGCTGACAAGAACGCA
>KN512010.1:0-21557 GCA_000787155.1 Scartelaos histophorus | reverse complement strand
GCTCATTATCAGTAGTGTGTGTCTGCGTTGGCATTTCCACAGGGATGATCAGGTGCTGCGTGTGACACAGTGGAGCTGGCAGGGAGTCAAGGCCCAAGGACATTTAAATGGGATGAGACGCCTGGTGGTTTCAGACTAAACTTGTTTTATATTCACAGCGCAACACAGCCCAACAAGAATGACCTTTCCTCACCTTGGCGGAGGTTTCGAACCACCCCACGAATCCGTTCTCCTGGCAAAACTGCTCCATCTTTATCCCGTTGTTGGTCAAGACGTCGCGGCCCTGGTCGCATTTGTTGGCCAAAAGCACCGTGGCTACATGTTTCCCATTGGCAAGTGTCAGTTTGGAATCCAAGTCTTCTTTCCATTTGGTGACGGCGTCAAAGGAGGCGGGTCTGGTGACGTCAAACACAATGAAGGCGCCCATGGCCTCGCGGTAATACACACGGGTCATGTTGCCAAATCGTTCCTGACCTGTAATACACATCATATTGATATTACGTTTACTGACATGCTTAATATTGTCATTATGTTACAAAAAACAAAACAAAAAAAATGTGTTTCTCATCAAAAAAGTGACCAAGATTCAATCATTTAAAAAACATCTATATTCATGAAAGCTTGTTTTAGGTGCAGCTTTTACACTGTACTCAAACACTTAAATATTACATGCATGTTTTATATTTCCACACCGTTACAGAGTTGCGTTGGGAGGAATGGGACTGCATCACAATAACTGATTTGTACCACTCTGTGTGCAATTCCACATCTAGGAGAGGCACAATAATGATCTTGTAAGTAAATTGTAAATGATATAAGCAATATATGTAGAATACATGCTGGCCATTTTCTTTCATACATTCCATTTATTTCAGTACTAACAGAGTCGGTGTTGCAAATGGACGTCTATGAAGACAATGTTTGGAATGTACATGGTTCAGATTGATCCAAATAGTCTGATATTCCTTGGTGTGTATAGCTCAGTCAGTTGTAGAAAAATTATAGCCAAAAATAGAAGGGAAAAGTTGCAGCGTGTTTTGGGAAAAGCCAAGAAATACAAAGTGATTTATTACGCTGGTGCCATGAGAAAACTCAATGAGGCAAAAATATCCCCAAAATACTGAAATGCTGAAAAGTAAAACTGAGATGTACAGTACAACTTGGCAAATCAAAGAAACATGAAAAGTGTTCACTAGCCACATCACTTTTATGCACATGAAGGCATCTTAATACAGGAGCTCAGGCCTCAAATCTGCCTCACATGAGCTGCAGACACATGACTGTATGTGCTACAGGAGAAAGCGCAGGAGGAGAGCAGGTCCGAGCATTCTTCTGGCCCTCAGCCGACTCTCATGTGAGCCTCTTATCTGACCCTGTAGCATCACACTCAAAGCCTGCATTATAACTGGCTCTTGGGGCCATTACACCATTTGTTTGCATCATTGTTACATCAAGTTGCTTTAGGTATGTGTTGGGTTTTTTTTCATTCCTGTTCCTTGAAATCTAGGAACAGACACAACTCATTCAGGCACAGCACGTGTCAAAGCAAATTAAGATGTATAGACCACAAGTAAGTTAATAAAGGAACATGGGCTCAATTATTATTATTACTATTATTACAAATACCTCACCACCAGGGATGTTGTTTATCAGCACCTGTCTTACGTTAGATAGTGGAAAAAGAATGAATTTCTGTATCTTATTTTTAATAGGACAATAAGGGCATGGAATTATGCATCAAGAACACAACTTTTTAACACATTTCAGACTAGTTTAAGTTAAATAATCTGGATGGATGATATGGTGGTGACAGTGTATACGACCATTTAACTTACAGAAACATGTACACAATATGTTTCATAATGTTTACAACTTATGTTCTTATTTATTTAGCAGTAATGCAGCACAAAACTATTTGAAGTGAGTAATGCCAAAATGTCAGCTGATGGATATGAGCAATCATGACCCTGAATAACCCTTTTACCATCTCTTTGGTGAGGAAATGTCAAATGTGACCAGCTGGTCACGTGTACGCTGACTTTTCCCCATACAATTACTACTTAATACTACTAATAGTATGTACGTGTAATATAAGTAATGACCTTTTATTACAATGAAGTGAATTGTTATAGCAGCAGAGTATAACTTTATAGACACGCATTTCATTTGTGGATGAAAGTTGTATACCTGTTGACCCAACTCTACCTGGATGGTTTTCAAAGTGGTTATAGACAAATACGAGTCAAAGGGACAAAACAGCAATCAACTTGAGTGAGACTGATGCAAGCCTAGCCCACAGCCTAGTGAATCATTAAAACACCGCACATATAAACCAGAAAACTGTCTACAACCATTCCCTAGACAAAGTTATACTTGTTTCTTAAAAGTATATGGAGAATACATAATACAGAGAAAAGACACATTGTGCGTAAAAGTTACCTGCGATGTCCCACAGCTGAAGGCGCACGGTCTCCTGGTCCCAGTTGAGCACTTTGAGGGCGAAGTCCACTCCAATAGTGGCGCGATAGTTGGGGCTGAAGTTATGATGTACATAGCGTTTGATGATGCTCGTCTTCCCGACCCCAAGGTCCCCTATTACAAGGATCTTATAAAGATGTTCCTTGTGGTTGTTCTGCATCGCGACCCGAGAGAGCGAGATCCAAGCATGAATCCACCTTTAGCGCCAAGGATGAGGTGTTTGAAGGGGCCGGAGCGCAGCGGAAAACACAGCACAGAGCCAAAGAGAAGGATGGCGAAAGGCAAAGGGTGGTAAGGTACAGCCCGGCCCACACGGAGATGTGGAGCAAGACGTCTGGACCTTGTGACTCACTTAGGACACTGTGAGGGAGCAGCAGCGCACTCACAAGACATAGGAAAAGCACTAGACATGGTAGGAATAAAGTGACTGAATAGTATTAAGAAGTTTTATACATTTTTCAAGAAGAAAAACTGTATAATTATAAAACACACCAACAAATCACGCTTTTGTTTTTAGAGCTTTTGTTGCGTTTTATTTCCTTTTGTGTCAGTGCAAACATTTACAATTGCCTCAACAGTACAATGAAGTCAGCATTTTAAAAGAATCACACATGATTTACATGTAATGTTGTAATCAAATATTCCCTTTTAAAAGATTTTAAAGGCCTCATAGGTTCAAAGTGGATAAAAACCACAATGATGTAGCACATAATTAGAGCACATGATTAGAGCACATATTTTAAATCTCATCTGTGCTTCCCTGAGATTACAGAACACATCAATTGCACAAAGACGAAGAGTTTCAGCATGTATCCAAGAGACTTTTTGAAAAGACTAAGAATATATGTATCCATCATCTTATCCTTAGCTTCCCTTTGCATGTCCCTTTGCTTCAGTAAAACTTAATCAAAACAATAAAAACAGATTTAAAATTTGGCTCCATTAAGATTTTCCCTTTGCTAACTAGAGTTTGGGGATGGGCTTGGCCGCGACAGCGATGCTCTCAATGGAACATTCGTCACTCCCCCTGCGGATGCGGAAGTAGCCCTGTTCTCCCCAGCCAGTGCCCCAGCTGTTCTTCACTATCCAGTACTTCTGTCCAGTCATGTGACAGTGGCCATAACCCACCAGCAGCACAGCGTGGTTGGTCAGCTCAAAAGGATTGAAAGTATCAGTAAGACCAGTGTGGTGGTAGATGCCCTCTTTGTAGCTCATGAAGTCAGAATACACCTTGAGGAAAACAACACAACTCATTGATAAAACATAAAGACATGAGCACCAGAGTATGCAAGTAAAAAACAATTAACCAAACCAAACATGGGTCTAACAGTAACCTTCTGATGGTTTGAAACATCAACATTTAAACACACATAATTTACCTCAAATGCCACTGCCATGGGTCCATTGTTAACAAGCTCCAACATCATGGCTGCTTCACTGCATCCACCATAGAATCCACCAACATAGCCGTATTCTGCAGCATAAGTGTGCCCGCATTTTTGAGAAAGACCACAAGGGGTGTCTTTGGCGACATACGGAAAGCAGGATTCCTCCACCACACCAAAGTCCTGCACATACTTCCCAATCAGATACGGGAATCCACCGTCACAACCTTTAAATGAGAGGGTAAATTAAAAATGATTGTCTTTTTCCGTTCATAATTTTGTTACACTTTCATCGATGTACCTTGGGAGTATTCGGAGCAGGATACGATCTGTTGAGGGCTGAGGGTGGGTGTCTGGCTGTTGTTAGTCAAAATGCGGATTCGTGCCTCCAGCATTCCCATTGTAGCAAAGGAATAGCAGCTACCACATGAGGCTGAAAAAAGAACATAAAAGGTTCACACAGAAGTCAGGTACACATGCATTGTAGGCAACTTGCTAAAGTAAACCAAGATAACGTCTGCAGTTTCTGATAGAGCAACATAGTCTGAAAAAGAGCTTTATGCAGTATTGTAAAAAAGCAAATTAGGTCACAGAAAAGACATTAGGGATTTACTGAGCAGAGTAATTGTAGAGATAATTCATGCCAAGGTTACGATGGCTTTATTTGTGCTTCACTTAACAACCACAAAGCAATACTTATAAATGTCTACGGTACATTTTCTCTTTAGTACAGCTGCTAAAAAGTTATCATTTGGATACATTTTGGCTTTAGTGGTGCTAAAATCTTTTTGCCTTGAGACTGTGGCGGAAAGAGCCTCACACAGGCTTAGGCAGCTTCCATTGAAACACTCCAGGCCTCTCCAGATCTTTATACCCAGTACTGCCGAGGCCCTCCTAGACACTCAGCACACATAATCTGTGCTCTCACACACTAGGCTGTGCAGAAACACAGGGGAAGGCACAATCCAGGCTAAAGCTCGCCAAGAGGGAAGCCATTGTACTGGATAAATGCTCTTCAGCACTGACAGCTGCTACAGTGAAAACTACTCAATTGTCCACGTACATAAAAATGTCATATGTGCCATGCTTACTTGATTTGTATATTCAGATATGTTTATGATTTACCTTGGTTTCGCACAGGGCTGACAAAGTTAACACCATTAACGTTCCTCCAGTCCCAGTGGGCAGGGAGAGCAGCTGCCATCTTGGCTACATCACTTGTCACAGGGGCTGGGCGAGCGCGTCTGTGCAAGTAGATTTCGAATATCAGAAATGATGTCATCACCAAAAAAAAAACCAAACCAAAAAAAAACCCAAAAAACATGTTTCAAGTCTGCACTGCACATGATGTAGTCAACTGAGCACATGATTTATGACACACTTTCACCTTCAATGTAAGTGTACAGATGAAATTTATAAACTACATAAGTTATTATCTTTGAAAGTAAAAGGTTTATTTATGCAACACTAGAGTGGAGTAATGGAGTCTCCAAAGGCATCCTAAGGTTGATGAACAAGGACATAAGAGAGAACTCACACAGGGATCCGAGATGCAGGACCTCCAGCCCTGTACTGCAGCTCCAACAGGCTGTAGGTTTCATGTTCGAGATAAGGCTGAGCCTTCCAAAGGCTTTGAACAGAGTTGATTGCATCAATGAAGTCCAGATTGTGTTTGTATGGCCTCTGGAGATGCCTACAATTGAGCAGTACTTGATTATTTCAATGATTTTTGACAGAAGACCTTAAAATGTAGATATTTTTTTAACACACTAAAGAAATATTCATATGTGACTTGCCACAGCTTTTGTAAATAAAGCTGTAGACCTACTTGCTGCTAAAGAGCGGCCGGTTGTCTCTTCGGGCTTGAACTGCTTTCACTTTTTTCCCCACAAAACAGGCCCAGTTGTTTCCCAAGACATCATGAACCCATCCTGGAAGGGTCTGATCACAGTAACTGATCACCTGTGAACCATCCTCAGAGTACTGCAAAGGCAGGCATTTGAAGGAAAAAGACAAAACATGAGCATAAGTCAAAAAAGGAACATAAATTATAAAGTGTCCAGTCAATACAATGTATCAGTTTTCACAGGAATTATAGCGGTTAATAAAAAAAAAAATGATATAAAGAGGAAGTTTAGACCTAGAAAAATCAAGACAAGACAGCCAAATGTGGCACTTCCCTCTGCCAAGTTTTGTGATTTGCTTCTCACACAATATTATGTAGGCCCACGATTTTAATAATCAATCGTTTCTTAAAAATACATTTGTTGTGGCCCTATTGACTGTCAGTTTTTAATACTGAAGAAATATGACTTTAAATAGCAAATAGCCTCTGCAAGCATGTATAAATAAGTACAGAGGCATTTTTTAATACTGAAGAAATATGACTTAAGTAAATAAATAAGTACAGAGAATGACGGTGGAACAAAAACTTACCTTGAAAAAGCCAAACCATTTGTATCCACCAAGCACAATCTCAAATCCTTGGTTGTAGATGAGGGTGAAGAAGCCAGTGTTGCCCAGTTCATCAAGAGCTACAGACTGTTTTTCCAGGGTCACGGTCACTGAGGTTTCTCCAACAGCTTTAAAGTAAAATACAACATTGACATTTGGAAATACTTTCAAATTTAACAATAGATTTTACTGTTTGCACTGTCCAATTCATGGTTAGGACGAGAATCAGGAAATGAAAGTGACACCTGCCCCAACTTGTGACTTCGAGGTCCAATCACACTGTCACATGACTTTATAATTATTAATAGTCTAACCCAAAAGCAGGTTTACCTTCTGCAGAACAGTTGATGCTCTTGTCGTGACCTCCTTTGGACACTTGAAAGACCCATGTGCCCAGCAGGTCTTCATAAGTGCAGTTTGCCGGTGTGTCAGCCCAGGAAGACTCAACCCAGATCAGGGCAACACAGAAGAGGACACCGCTGAGCCTCATGGTGACGAGAAGGCAACAAGCCGCTCTTGGAAACACTCCGGTGCCTGTGCTGACAGGTAACCTACTGTCGTCCCACAAACAGCGCAGGGGATTTTGAACTTCCCTGTTCTTCCACTGATTACACAACCGCAACTTTTTCAAAGAGCACTACAAGTCAAGATAAGTGATACACCCACGTCACACAAGTAGTTACGCCAAACTTTGAATTATCACACGTTTTAAAATATGGATTTAACAGCTACCCTAAACTGGGCATTTTCACCGAACAATTTTCGCGTAGAGTAAATTTATCACAGAAAATGCCCGTAAGTGGGTCTATATGTAGCACATTCTGTCGAGCAATATCGAAACGCAACAACTTTACCTCTTGTTTCCTCGTGTTCTTTGTTCGAGTTTCTCACGTGATATACTCGCGTGTCATGTGACTTTTCATACAAAGCACATGCGCAAAGGAGCCCTAACTCTTGAGCGTTATTCATGTCTGTGCTCTATAAATAACCTAAGTATTGTTGCTGTTTTTGTTGGTTTGTTGCCTAAAACTTTATTTGAAGCTTGTTTTATTTTGAGCAGGTCTTCTGCAGGTTTCCGTCAGAAGTGTAGTAAAGTAGGTTTCCCACTAAAAACTCCATAAGCAGCTGATTAATACATTTGGGCAGTGTTTGTGAACCATATAACTCTATCTCAGTGCAGCATCACTATTGGCCCAGGTGACATTCACGTGTCATAATAAAAGTTTATAAATGTTGTAATTGTTGACTATTGTAGTTCAGTCAGAATTGTGGAACTTTCACCACACATAAGGTATAATATTTACTGATTACTGTATAATGTATATAGCCTTGTTTTTGTTTTGTTTTTTTAATTAAATCTGTATTTTATTCATATAGCCTAAGAAGAACAGGCCTTGTGAAACAGTAAAATATCAGTCCTATTTCCTGTTATGCTTTTGACTATATTTTCATCATTGTTAATGGCTCAGTTATCTTGATGCATACACCTACACATTTTGAGATGTCATTTTGTTGAGATCAACTGTTATTTTTTGACACAACCTCATATGTGTTTTTGTAGGCCTTACAGGGCCCAAATGAAAGCTGTGGAAAATCGCTCTGAGCCAATAAAAAAAAAAAAATCAGGGCTGATATTTTCTCCTAGTCCAGTTGTGCCTGATTGGTGTGTGGTTAAAGGGGTTAAAATAGTCTTATTTCAGCCAGCGGCACTTAAAGGAAGTACTGAGGGCTTTGATCACCATAGTAACCATGACATAGACTGACTCATCTCCTTGACAGACCATAATAAGCACTCATCTGAACAAAGGCCTGAAGAGGAATTAGTCATGCAGCCTCATTAGTGCTATTAGTCCGTGTGTAAGTGAAAGTGTGTGAGGGAGCGGGTGTCTGTCATACGTGTGCGTCTGACTGTCTGTGTGAAGACGAGCAGGCAGCACAGGCACAAACCAGACACAGACACAGAGATGAGGTTATGAATGCTAACAGCCTGAACCCAGCAAGCACCCTGCAAGAGTGACTCATACCAAGTCATGTTTCAATCTTGATATTGTTCTCGCTTCCACTGACAGGAAATTAAAACTCAAGTGACTCGGAGTTCTGCGATATTGGCAGTCACAATTTTGTTCTATAGTCAGCTCCCTTTTATTCACATTGCTCAGCCCAACCGTACATTACCAATGACATTCATGAACTCAGGTGAAGGGTCCGTCACCTGCGTGTCTCCATGGAAATGTTACAGCCTTGCATGGAATGTTTCACAGTATGACAATAAAATGATGCTACCAGGTTAAATTACAGGTCAGATCTGTGGAGAAGCAACACCACTCACAGTAAGAATGGCTGAGGAGCTCCGTCGATTTTGATTGATTATTTAAAATGAATAGTAACACAATATTGTCTATGCCATACTTTTTCTGCACTGCATAATTACATTATAATAGGGAAAAATTATCTCTTAAGAAATTATTTTTAGATATCTACAGCCCTGTTATTACTGCTAACCCATAATGGAGCAGCGTAATCTCATTTTCTGTAATGCCATTGTAGCACTAAAGTCTTAAAATAAAGCTTAATGCAGCAGTTTGTGAGCTCAAACAAAATACCCTACACAGGAGATTTAAGATAAATGATAAGCACAAAATTGCGAAACATAAGTATAATAATAACATACTGAGGAACATTCAGGGCAACGGACTGAATCCTGTGCCAAATAGAGAGATATTTAGTGCACCAATTAAAGGTGTCACTGGTGATTGGAACCTTCCTCTTCAATGGGCTTTTGTTGGCAGTATTTTAGTTCAGAAGCAGTTAACTCCTCAGTTCTAGAAAAGGATTATATAAATTTGCTAATTACATAACAGAATTGCAAACCTATTTAAACTGAGGCTCTTCAACTTAAATATATTTCACCAAAATAGCAGTGTATTCTTACATGATCATCTCTCCACTGCCCAAAAACAATGAGTTGAAGTTCCCTTGATAAACCATAGAAAGGGACAGTTTGTGAAGATGTGTGAAGAGCTACTTGAGTGTGCTGATCGCTCCACTCGTCTAGAGTAGCATCATGGACACTTGTGCACCCACATACGTGAGAAGACACACATATGCTGAAGCCCACACAGCTTTATATATATAGTAAATGTCCACACACTATACAAGCTCTCCCAGTGTTAACCACAGGCTGCCATGACACCCTTTGCCCACACACTCTTATATATAGGCCCCATCTGACTGCAGCAAACCCACAACATGCCATTCACGCAGCAACAAACAAGGGAACAGAGTTAATGGACTGTACAGGCAACTGCTAAGAGCCTAAAACGATTGTTCTTTCTAGAGTTGGGTGTCTACAGCTGTTATTGGGTGTTATAAACCAGTGCTTTTTTAGTCTCTTTCATGACTGCAAGAAATTTTACAGATTTTTGAATGAATGAATGAATGAATACAGTAATACAAGTGATTTTGCAGTACAAATTATAATTGAATCTCACAAGAATCAAATTCAATTAAATTAAAAATTAACTAATTTTAGTTGACTCAGTAAAAACGTACAATTGTACTTTGTGTTAGCATTCTGGACATGTTTCTTTTCAAACTGAGCCATTTGCAACAATTTCCTATTTGATACAGAGCAATTGCTGCACTCAGAACAATGACAGGGCGTCTTGGACTGACACACAATATTAAAGGGTGAAATGAGGAGAGTGTGCAGATAAGGGGCAGGAGAATGGGAGATGGCAGAGTCGTTTCATAGTCTTGACCTGCATCTCTCGTGTGTGTGTGTGTGTGTGTGTGTGTGTGTGTGTGTGTGTGCGCGCGCGTGTGTGTGTGTGAGGGGGGGGTGACTGTGGGCTGGCTGACGAGATCAGCAGGAGACAGAGCAGAGCAGATATCACAGACAGGCAGAGCATGGACTCACAGCTTCTATTGACTGGAGTCATTGACATGTAGGACACAGTGCGACGGGCTGTGCCTTCATTCACCGTGTGCACTAAACTGACTTCTCTATTCACTGCCTCAGTGCAACAGTTCAAGATGTGACCACAACTGTGAAATGTGATCCTTGTATCTTAGAATATGGTAAACCTCATAATAGAATTAAAGCACACACAATGAATAGAAAAGAACAGAGCCATATAACCAAGCATCATTTTAATAACAATTTAAAAGGTACTTCAAAGTACACATACACAATTAATTATCAATGGCAAAAAATTATAGACAAAACACTTGATTGTTTCCCCTCTTACGTCTTCCCTATACTCTGTGGTCTTTCTGTCACCAGAAATACTGGGATACATCCCCAAAACATCAAAAACTGCCTTTGTTCAAACGTCAATATGATTGGGTAAATGTATTCAGACTTCCAAGTTATATATTCCTAAAATGATATAAATGATAAATTCAGTGCAATTCTTTTTAGGCAGCACAGTATTTTGTCAGAAGATCAAAAAGTCAATAAATGAAAGACACAGTCAAGTCCTTCTGTCAATGTGCAATAAATGAAGCTGCCCCTAGAGTCCAATGGATCCTGATTTTAGAGAAGAATTTAATGTGTGTGTGCGTATGTTTATATTACATGTTTGGATAAATGTGATGCAAAATAAGCTATTCTTACTGATTCACATCATAGCAGTATGGTAATGGCACTATCAAATGTGTATGTTTTATAAGTGTTTCATTATTGCTCCATAAAAAAATAAGAGGTATATTCAAAGTGCCTTTAACAGTGTCTTGTGTCTAATTTGGAATTAACTGAAGATTCATTGGAACATTATTCAGAAGCTATATCTGGAGAAAAAAAATGTTGAGACATTATATGTTCTAATAAATTACCAGCAACAAGCACACTGGGCGGCATGGAGGCATGAAGTGTAGAAAAATGTAAACAGATTTGATTATAGGTCTAAATGAACTAGAGACTTCTCAATTAGCCTGCAAAAAACCCACACCATAAAGCCATGTACAGTAAATACTCTTCGCCTACAACCATATATTCTTATATTTCACACTTAACAAAGCAATATTAAATAGGTCATCAAATACCCAAATGAACCTTCGCTTATAACACTGATTTAGCATCAAATTACATTCTGTATTTCTGAACATCAGAAGAAAATGCAAAAACAAACCAAGCAATAAAAAGTTCATCAAATTCCATTTACTTCGAAATGAAGAGGACAAATGCCACAAAGTTTCTCAGCAAAACAATGAACTTTTCCTGAAAGATAAACTAGAATGACTTCCTTATGGTGTAGTGTTCGTCCAGGAGCAATGCCAGCATTACATTCTACACCATCAGTGCAGTAGTTCTGGTGACTTTAAATCAATTCATAAGTTAATTTGAGGGAAAATGTTCAGACCTACATTACTTTGTCTTTGGAAATCTATAATTCAGAATCTCATAGTTATTAAAATAATTTGATAAAAATATATAACATTCACCAATGGACATCAGTTAAATTTGGAATTTGTCCCCACACTACAATGAGAAGGTGTGTCAAATATAAAAAAGCACACAGCATATATCCTGCAAAGATACTTATAGAACATCTTATATAACATATAATCACAGTTTAGTTTGGTTTTGTTCTCTTAGAATTACAAATATAATCAATTAGCAATAACACTGTCACAATCTTGCCAACTCTATACTTTATACAAAGCAAACACTTATATTCAAACATGTCCAGTACATCCATGTACCATTCACCGGCTTCTTAACACAAGCAATCTGAAGTCATCAAAAAGGCAGCATCATCCCCATGATTTTTCACTAGCAGAGGAAGTTCATCTTGACAAAGCTGGAACAGTGCCTCTAGTGGTATGAAATGCAAGACTAGTTTCTCAATGATCATCAACCAAATATGGTTGGATTATGTTTTTTTGAGTGCAGGTATTATTCTTTTAGAAAGCCCTGACCACCGCATTTTGGATATAGGGACAGAAAACCTTGTTTTATGCATTGTCATCACTATGTTCTGATTGCAGAAAAATGGGAAAATCAATGTAGCCTAGACCAGGCCAGGCTAATGTAAGCAATCGCTCTGTGTGATCATTGAGGCAGGTCTAAAATGAGCAATGGTGTTAGTGCAGATTTCTCAGTCTGTCAGCAAAATGCCTGTTTCCTTTCCCAATGTAACTGTGCTCTTTCATTTCCATACAAGGGCAGCCAGCAGAGCAGGGCAACCTCACCTACTTTAAATTCTGACACAGGTAAAGCCCAGTCAGAGAGACACAAGTATTTTTTTTTCATTGATCACTGAAATGATGGACTGACTTTAAGATAATTTTGTTCTTAAAGTCATGGTGCATTTGTAATACTATTAGTATTCTCACAAAATACATTATATAATATCACCAACCAAGACAATGACGCCCAGAACATGGGGACATGCGTTGGGTGTACAGTGAGAACCCTCCTCTGTTTGTAAAAAAACATCCCATGATGTGTGAGAGGCGAGCCCTTAAAGAGAATAAGACAGTAGAGATGTATATGCTCTGGTTTGTGCAGAGGCAGCAGCCTCACGGAGCCTGGCCCAGGGGCCGAGAGCAGGCGCCAAAGTGCTGACGCTCAGCTCCCAACAACAAGCACACACTCACACTGGGTACTTCCTCACAAGTGGTCTGAAACTGCACAGAGCAGCCGCAATGTGTTTAAGGTTTAAGCCTATTAAAGTTACTAAATGACATTGCACCACAACTGAGCTGTACATAATTAGAGCAATACATCTGGAAGTGTATTGACAAGCCAATTCAAACTAAACAGACCACGTCTGTGTCATAGTTAACCAGTGTAAGTGTAGTGCAATAATGACATTGTTATTATAAAATGGCACATTTTCACTCTCTGCTAGGACCATACACCAGAGCACCACACTGATATAATATAAAGCACACAGTTTCTCCCCTGCTATTGCCCATCTAGTAAAGACAAAGACAAAGAAAAACTATCACAGTCTTTGCTACTGTCCACAAATCAGAATGAAAAAATAACCATCTAAGACACAGTTTAGGAAATGTCTCAAATGTGCACCATTTACAAATGGATCATATTGCTTTAACACTGGAAAATATGATCATATTCATATAGAAAATATCAAAAAACAATATAAATCCACGCTGACATTTTTATGAAACCACTTATACCCACAAACTAGGCTAGCCCTCCCCTACCCCTTTGGCACAATATTCATACATACTGATATTAAGTATTATTATACTGACACATATGACATTTGCTAAGGAATGGTTACTCGCACGGTTAGAGTAGTAACACAGTTTCAGTAGTCATAACACATATTGTTACTGTATGATTTCATAATGTTTTTTTTATTTTTCTCATTTGTTGATATGTAAATAAACCTTTTCATCTGAAACAAAACAATTGTTGCATGCCCTTATTATTTACAGAATTAGAGTTGGGTGTTGCTGGCTACTGTAGAACAAAAATACTACTTTTGTCTGTCACAGATGAGGTGTTTTCTGCTAACACCAGAACATCAACATAAAATGTGGATTCTAATCTGGAGGGTTCCTCTTGGAGATACAGACAAATACAACCTGTTGTTTCTCACATATTTGCAAAATGTGGCTGCATATTCTTAGATTTTGGTTTGAAATTTCATAATACAAATATCAACTATAGCTTTTACTAATAATTATAATGCTGATTTATTCTTAAAACACAGACAAAAACACAGGACATAATTGTCCAGTTTATTTATGTTACAATTTGGTGCTTTGTTTCTCAAGATCAATCAGAAAGCAGAATGAGCCTTACGAGTCTCTTATTTAGATTCAGAGTTCTTAGTTAAAATCCAGTTGTTTTTAACCTAAAAGAATCTCTGATCTGAATCTTCATTACCTAAACTCCAGCACCCACAATAATGACATAATCAGTGCTAGTGCAGCATCTGCAGCTCAGTGAGTGACATTTCAGGAGGTTCTGAGCTTTCACGTGAGACATGTACTATATTATAAACTGAGAATGAGAAAAACCTATCCTTTATTTGAGGTTTGCTTGGGCACTGGCAAACCAAGTTAAGTTATGATTGTAGTACCTAGTTAAAACTGTAAGAGGGCAGGCTAGATACAGGTCCTTTATTAAACCTTGTTATGAAAGTCAATAAAACTTGACAGACACGTTTAAGAAACAGGGCCATGGTTTGTCAATCCCTTGTCCCTCTCTCGGAAGTGATACAAATAAAAACAATAACGTTGTTTGGTCCCAACTGTAGAAAACATACATTCAAATGCTTACAAATGAAATACAAATAAAGAAAAAACAGAAAGATGAACTGAGGAAGCATAACAAAAAACAGAATATGATGAAAAGGTCTGTAAGTTCCTCAGTGTAACATACTAATTGTCATGTTACATCAGTGCACTTGAAGAAGCCATATTGGGTTTGACAATCCCCTCTCATGTATTTACACTGGATAGTTTGTCAAATAATAACATTGGTGTGCTCAGATGTACTGTATTTGTATGTGCCTTCAATAGCCTCTACTACTCCCCATAATCTGACGCAGCAAACTCACACACCCACACAAGCACATTCACTATCTCTAATTAGTTGATAGCCTGATACTTTAAGGCCACTACCCAAACCACAACAATCGCTGTAGACCTTACACAGAGATTTGTAAAAGAATGCACATCATTGTTTCTTTACTTACTTCTGTCAAACAGCACTAAGATCTGGTGCAAGCACAGGTTAGTGCATCTTACTGCACACATGTAAACACAAAACAGAACACCCCAGTCTAGTGTCAGCACAGAGTCGAGACTATTCTCCTCGTGCTTCTAACTCACAGCTGGTCTGCAGCCTTCAGGTGCCCATCACAGAGACGAGGAACTCTGGCTGTAGTTTCTCAGGGTCAGTCTGCTGTAGCGAGGAGACGGAGGGGAGGGAGGAGGGAAAGACGGTACTGGGGGCAGACATAGTCCTGTCTCTGAAAACTGGGAGCTGCTGCTGGATAAAGAGTCGCGGAAAGGTGACGGAGGAGTCAATGCAATAAGCTCCTCCTCCAGCTCCTCTCTCCTCAGAGGGGAGTCAGTGAGGCACCCCACTTGAGCTCCTCGGAGAGGGGACAGAGAGGGGGACGGCTGGGGCCGGGAACAAGATGGAGGACCCATAGGGTGAATTGGACAGGGGGGCCGGGACCCTAGACCAGGGTCCACTGGTGGTAGAGGTTGCACATCAGCATAGGTGGTAAGTGTAGGAGGCATGTGAAGTTCCCGTGGTAACAGATAGGGATCTGTGGGGACAGGAGGAGGGCCGGTGTGTTTGTGAGAGTGGGATGGAGAGGGCATCAGCATCATGCTATTGAGCTCAGTTATGTTAGCTGTAAAACGGTTCACCACACAGCTGATCTGATCCATGAGTGAACTCTGTGCCGGTCCAGGATGATCGTCCACAGTAACTAGGCGACCGTCGCTCCCGGCGACAACAGAGCCGCTGCTTGGTGGACCACAGCTGCTGGCCACGCTGCCTCTGCTGCCCCCGCTGCAGGTGCTACTGGCATACTTAGGCAGGCTGGAGGAGGGCGCCTCCTCCTCTAAGGCTGCTCCCAGCCTTTGGCTCACAGTGCTGATGGGGGACGGGGTTTGAGGCTGATATGTGAGGGAATAGCGCTCTTCAGCTTCAGAAAGCTCATACAGAGTCTTGTCTGTGGCGGTGTCCTGCTGACTGGGCAGAGAGGACATGGAGGGGAGGGAGGGCAGGGGCACATGTGGGGGCAGGTTGCTCCCTCCACAGTAGCGTTCCTCTGAATTTTTGGAGAAGGGCTTGATCACTGCCGTCTGGTTGTTCTCCTTTTTCTTGATATGAAATGACAGTCTCTGCCACAGGTGGTTGCCACGTGAAGTGTTGCGCTCAGTCTGTGCCCAGGACACAGATTTGCCATTGGAGCTGAAAGAAATGAATGGCACATTAGTCCCTTTAACTGTTCAGTCCCATTTATCCCATTTACCTTGTAGGTCTTATACTAGGCATAAAAATATCCATCTTTAAGCTCTACCTATTTTATGAATAGGTGGACTCATACATATTGTCTTGAACGTTGCAGTCTCAAATGTGTTCCTCCCTGCTTTTCACAACAGCACAGGAGACAGACAGCCCTACCAATTATGACCACCCAATGAATAAAGACTGGATAAAAATGAGATGTAGCAGAGAAGTGGGGTATAAAAGAAATGAAGATAGGAACTCTCCTGACATTTCACACAAGAGTATGATTGAAATCCTGCTAGCTAAGCGGGCATGCAGCAGTAACCTGCTGACAAACCAAAATGTGCTCATATCTCTCTACTATTTCATCTAGAGAAAGTGACGGCACTGCTTGTCCTTTGTGTCCTTTGAGCAGTGACAGTGGGTGACCTTAAGCCTGGTGTGAAAGCCATTAATGATGTTTTTTCCATACAAAAACTTTCATTCCAATTAGGATTTGTATGTTCCATAACATTTTTCCTCTATGAATTACTTTTCTTTCTTTTCTATGTCTCCATTTGGCAATTGTCTCAGTTCACATTGGGGTCAGAAGAAGAGTTGAGCAGACTCTGGGGAGTTGAGAGAATCAATCTCAGAGAATGCTCCAACACACACTCGCATGGACCATAAATAGTCTCAGAGAGGGGCCATTACAGAAATGGTACCTTGGTGTGTAACTGAGGAGTAACCTGGTATTAACCTGGACAACAGGCCTCCAGAGAACACCACACACACACACACACACACACACACACACACACACACACACACACACACACACACACACACACGCACACGCATGCACAAACATACACACACACCTGAGTGTCTCTCCGGTGGAGCCTCTCCTCTTCCACAGATTCACCAGACTAGAGGAGCGACTGGCAGCTGAGGACGATTTGCCATCACCCACGTGCATGCGCACCACTGTGCTTGTGGTGAAGGCACTGCGCACATTACGCTCTGGTTTGGCCAGAATAATGTATACCTAATGCAAGATAATACAGATGATAATACAGGAGAGTTTTGTTTGAAAATATAGTATAATTTAAAAACCAGGAGCTCAGTCACCTTAGGAACAAACATGCAGCACAAAGCCACAGTGGCACTGAGGCTCACACTGAAGCACATTGTGATAATTTTGTAGTTTGACCCAAAGTAGATCGGTACAAAAGCCAACCAAATGATACAGGTGGTGTACATGGTAAAGGCTATGTACTTGGCTTCATTAAAATTAGCAGGAACATTACGAGTCTGTAAGACAAAAAAATACATTGAATCAATTAATTAATTAATTAATTAATAGGTGGTTTAGTTGTATTATTGCAGAGCAATTTCAAAAATATTATTATTATGGATTATTATATGTGAACTCACCTTAAAGGCATAGAATGTGCAACTTAGGATGAGCAGACCATTGTATCCCAGAGGAGCAACTACCCCCAAATTAGTGGTGTTGCATATCAGATTGACTTGCCGAATGCTGGGGTAATCATGAATTACCTGCAGAGACAAGGAAAACAGCAATCCAAATAAAGTCATGAGTTCTAGTTTATTAATTTAATAATATGTGGCAAGGTTACAAAGCATTTAATGTACATAACATACCTCTGGAGGTTCCATGAGAAACAGAGCAACAATGATGCCTAATTGTAAGAGAATGAGCAGGAAGGCAATGATGAGCTGAGCACAGGCAGACATAAAGCGTGGCTTCTTTGTACAAATCTTCTTCTTGCTGCCTGCTAGGATCCGTGCAATCCGGTTTGTCTAAAAAACAAACATTCCACATACTTTGGTCAGTAAATTGCCCTGATTAGGTCCAATACCTTTTCTCTGTCTTCATTTTCCTAAATCACAGTTTTTCCCACAATCCCAGTGAAACCAGATAACTTGCCTTTGTGACTAGAGCAGAGTAGCTCATGGCAGGTGACAAGCCGATACCAAGGCGTTGGAGGTAGCAATGAATAACATGGGGTTTGGCTATGAGGCTAAAGGTACACAGATAGCCACAGCAAATCCCCACAAGTATAATGTAGCACAGCTCCCGACTGGAGGACTTCACCACTGGAGTGTCCCGGAACCTGCACACAAAGAGTCAGGGTAAAAGGTTCTGCTATTTCTGGTCGTTTTAATCATTAAAAAAGAAAAAAAAATCCAAACCTTATAAAAACAGCAGTGACAAAAAATGTAAACATGAGTCCAAGGCAGGCAAAGACCACGGCAGCAATGGGCTCAGGGTCTCCCCATCGGAGGTACTCCACTGGGATGGGATCACAGCCTGAACCAAAACATACTCATGTAAAACATGCTTACACTTAGGAAATAACTCATATCATCCATTTTCTAAACATGTTTCTGCCTTTTTGCTTCTACAAATGATTTAGTCCCTCACTCCATCTTTTGTCTTCCTCATAGGCCCGCAGATAAGAAGTAATTAATTAAAAGGACCATTTTAATTAGTTCCCATCTCGCTGAAATTATGCAGCTCAGTAATCGTGACAGATCAACAGCAGCAGCTGAATGCAGCATCTTTTGCATTTTCTATATTTTTTATTCATGAATTAACAAAGTGATCCGTCATTAAAAACACACAACAAATTAATTTAAACTGTGTCTTTCCAACAGTTTTATCATCCTCCATCATACAGTAACTTCTTTGGTGCGCTGTTTCAAGAGCCCGTTTCCTGAACACTTATTTTTTATTGTAGACTTTCCTTTTTTTCTGTTCCATTTTCTATTGTTTTCTTGCTCCTTTATCCACTTTGCCTTTGTTGCTACCAGCTAAAATAACAGCATGGTTGTGCTTTTTATTGCTCTGCTCTTCATCTGTGCTCCTCTATATGCTCCTGCCTTTGTGGCCTAAGGGACAAAGATCAAAATGTCTGCAGAAGAAACAGGCCAAGGACTTTGTTTACACCTCATTAGAACTGCTCTGGGCAAATAACACACAACTTTTACCATGCATATTACTTTGCATAATAAAGTTCATATACTAACATCTCTAACAGTAATTACACATTGATCATACATGAATACCTAAACTTCTTTCCTTCATGATTTCCTTTTTGCAGTTTTGCTTTAAGAGTATAGTAGCGTTTCTGTATTTGGTGCTGAAGCTTAATTTGAATATCCACCACCACTCATTTCATGTTTTAATCATTTCTCTTGGTCAGGACTGAATGCACAGTATAATGAGCGGCTGAAAGCATAACAAGGCAATATCCGAGCACTTCAAATGCAATCGAGAAGAAACACATTTTCATAGCAACAGAATTGAATTTGCATTGGAGCCTTCTCTTGATGCAAAATAATTAAAACACTGGTGACTATGGCGGTAACAAATTACAGATACAGGAGAGAGAGAGAGAGATGGGGAAGGGGGGATTTTATGCACCACTCCAGCTGTGTTTATGCCACACACTACACTATTGTTCGTATTGTTATGTTATTCATCTTGGAGAGGGAACTAACCTGTGAGGTCATCAGTTGGCCAGGACCCCAAGTCACAGGCCCGGCACGTATACTCGTCAAACACAAACTCATTTTCTTTACAGGGGGTGCAAGTCCAGCAGCAGCTCACCTCCCCTTTGCGGATCACCTAAAGGGACAAAAACGGCGTGAAGATGATTAAATGCAAACGTATTCACATGCCAAACTCAAGAGATTGGCTTACCTTGATCTGCCCTTTGTCACAAGGTTCACTACACACAGACTTGATCATCGCTTCTTTGTTAGGCCAGATTTCATCATCATCAATCTTCAGTCCGCTATTGTCCCAACTGCCCACGTTAATATAATCAAAGTAATCCTTCCCCATCTTCTTAAAGTTCATTATCTCGTACCTGTGATTAAAATGGCAGAAAAATGGCAGAAAAGTTGTACTTGTTGGCTGAGTCCCCCGTTCTATAAACAGCTGCCCCCCCGACCCGGCCTCACTTATAATTAAAGCACCTACCTCCCAGGAGAGTCTCCGTTCTCATCAAATAAAATTCCCTCTCCGGAAACGCCTGTGAAGTTCGTCTTCATCAGAAAGTCCAACAGTGTAGCGCCATCTATAGGCCTCATGGCATCACACAACCCCTGCAAATGGACATACAGTCAAAAATATACAAAGCAAGTACTATTCAGTAACAGCACTGCAGATCAAACACTAAATAAAAGGTAGAATGATCATTTCTTCTCCCTTCTTAGTACCATTAGAGAGTTTTCAGCCATGCCTGAGCCCTTCCATACCCACCTGGTAGCCTGGGCACAGAGCGCGCTGCATGTTATGTAAGCCATAGGCCATAGAGTAGATAGCGTTGATGACAAAGCCCATCTTTGAGTCTTGAGCGTACTGCTGACGGAGCGACTCTCGTTCTAGGGGTAAAACACAAACAGGGGAAATGGGCTGATGAGAAAGAAAACAGTGAGTGTGTATATTCACCCCCATAGAGTTCTGAAACAGCTCCATTCTAGTTTCATCAAAGCCCACTCTCTTGCCTCTTTTCTTTTCATCAACAGTTTTCCACCTACATGTATCACTTCCTATTGCCTCTCCTTGCACCCTTTATTTTGTATTCCATGTCCTTTTTCATTAGAATACATTAGACCTGATTCCCTTTGATCCTGCGCTCAATTTCATTTTAGCCAATGAATGAAAAAGGAGCAGACACACACAGTGATGACAATAGACGCGCATAAATGGAAAGTACAGTTGGGCTGCACAATAAAAATGCAATAACTATGTTGAATGTAGCATTAACAAAATGATTTACAATGATCTAGTTACAATTATATCAAGTTTGAATACAGACTAAGACAAAATAAGGGCCCCTGTATTTAAAAGTCAAATCTACATGCACTCACAAAATCTCAATGTTTAAAGTTTCTTTTGCACTGGAATCAGAATTATTTTTAGACAAGACAAAAATCAGATCATATTTTAAATTGAGACTTTTAGGATAAGAGTTCTAGGAGATCACATCAAATTACTTTTTATTTATTACATTTCATTTTGGTCAGTACAAATATTTATACTAAGTTACATTTTCAAATGTGTATCTAGCAGAAAATATAATTTAACATAATCTAACTGTTCCAAGGAAACAGAATGTTTTATTGTGCATCATAAAAAATGTAAAATTACACATGTGTGATTGGTTTTGTTCCTGTTGTCCATAAATTTGGTTATTTTGATTACTAATAGCTCATAAAGAGGTACTGCGATACTGAGACTGTGATAGTATAATAATAATAATAATAAT
>JACN01106126.1:0-10281 GCA_000787155.1 Scartelaos histophorus | reverse complement strand
TTTGCTAGAAGAATAAAGGCCTAAAAGTATTCTGAAATCCTTACCTTCGCGCACATTATCGTTTCCGGTTCGCTTGACTTTTCGCCTTCGCCGAAAAAAACGAGCTCAGGAGACTTCGGCTCCGCTCGGACACACAGCACCGGCCTGTATGGTGGAGATCATTTCTATATTTTTACCTTTTTCTGGGGACCGGCTGTATGATTAAGCTACAATCTTCAATGAGTAAGCATATCCCAGTAAGTACACCACATTTTCTTAGATTTTTTCTTATTTTTAAAGTTAAAATGTGAACTCTCGGCAAATCTTTCCCATCGTTTAGCAGCAGCTGGTCGCTTTGGGGAGACGAGACGGTGGCCTGCAAGTTTCTGGGTCGTAAAACAATAGATTTCTACAATAGCACGGACATGACATCGACTTATAGATTTGCCGGATGATTCACTGTATCTCAAAATAATTATTTGTCGTGTTTTGTACATTAAATGATCATAAAAATGTTTAACGTCGTCCCGGACTACACCTTAAGGCCTCTAGCGTTGCATGATGGCGCCCACAGTTCTCACACAAAGCCCACCACTTCATTACTCTCCATCGCCTCACAGACCCTCAACGACAATTATCACATTTTAAAGACCTTTTGTTTTCTTAATTCTGATTTAATTTTGCACATTTAGGCTTTTTGTTCATGGTTGTGTGTCGTTTTATACCGTGTGCTGCTTTAAGCCGGAAAATACCGGTTTGGTAAAAAGATGAATCTATCAGTTTTATTTTTGTATTCTCATTTTATGTTCGAATGTGACATTTTATGCTAGTTTCTAAAGCAAACTGATTCATTTAAAATATTTAGCTTCAGATAATGGTTGATCATGTTGGCCTTTTTGCTCTTAAATTTTCAGTACATTTGTGCGTAAAAGCTCGAGTTGGAAGCTTTACCTTGTTGTTTATTGTCATGCCAGCGTGACTGTGTTATGGACAAATGAAAAACAACTTAATTAGCTTGTCAAATGGCTCCTTTTTATCATCAAACATCAATTACACCGCCTTAGATGGGCTTGCAGAGGCACAGTGGGGGAAAATCGCACAACTGTTCTGGTAAATGGACTTCTTGGAAAGCACAGTTCCTGGGACCAAGTCTAAAAACACGGGCGCACAAAATGGCAGAGGGAACGCGTCCGTGAGTCACAGTTTGGGGGTTTAGGTGGAGGAGCCTGTCTATGGGCCTCTCTGCGCAGATAATATGACCTACATGTTACAAGTGACACATCCGCATTATCACACAGATATGTGTACAGTAACTTGAGCAGGAAAGAAGGCTGAAACTGGACAAGGAAATTAAAATTCAAGACTCAAGCTTAAGCCTTACTGGCATCTATGAAACCACTCCAGTCAGGATTAATGTGGATTGCTTTTATGAAGAGATAAGAGTAGTATTTGTAAATCACTGCACTAAGTACCATAGTAGCCTATTTCTTTTTCTAGGTTGTTGGGAATTCAGGGTTTCACATCATACAACATTCAACATTTAAACCAGATGGGGGCAGATAAAACTAATATTGTTAAAATATGTATGTTGCAATATTGTGAGTTCTAGGGTTTAGACACCAATAGTGGTGAACAAGCACTTTCACCATTTGTGAATGTACTTTTGTCTATCTTATGAAGATACAGTGTGATATGGCTTTTTCCCCCATCTGGTATTGTTGCACGATGACATCAATAGGAAACCTAGGAAAGGATAGATTTGGTCTGGTGGAAAAATACAAGATGAAAAATTTTTATGTCACTACCCAGTATCTTACAAGAAGTAGTAATGCAAGGTTGTTTAACCCTGTTATGTCAAGATTATAATGTATTATAAGTGCAACGTGCTTTGCTGAGAATTGTAATGTTGACATGTGCTTTATAATCTTGCTTAACCATGGGTTGCACATTGTGTTAAGGTGATCTGTATTTTGTGGATTTGCTGTATATTTCGCAAACGATGTGTCCACTTTATCTGCTCTGCACTGAGGCTGTTTGGCACAGTGTTGTCTTTGACTGCCAACCTTTTTATGAACTTGAAAACAAACCCTTTAATTTCAACCATTGTGGTCATAACTGTGTAGCATCAAATAAAATTGTTGTCTGAGAATCCAACCATCCAACCAAATACTGTGCCAGTCCCAAGTTTAGATAAATTAAGAAAGATATGTGAGGAAAAGTCTGTCTTGTAGCCCTTAAATTTTAGTTTTTACTTTTTCTTACTTTTACTTTTTTAGTTTTTGATGTGTCCAGAATGTAAAAAGAAATATGAACATACAACCTAATACAAAAATCACATTTCAGAACGGGTCTAAATTCAAATTATTTTTTCTGCCAACTCTGAAGTCATTTTTCTGTTCCTGTCCCTAATCTCCTTCCCTCTGTGTCTTGTAGCAGTTCTGTGGTGTTCTGGGTCACACATTTATGGAGTTTCTGAAGGGCAGTGGAGACTACTGCCAGGCTCAGCACGTTGTACATGCAGACGAGTGAAAAGCCAAACCCGCCATCCAGCCGCCACACTTGAGCCAAAGGAGGACCCCGCGTCGCAGGCAGGACCGGTCAGCCCTCCCTGAACCAGCCACAACTCTGTCTGGATGGGGTAACTCTACCTGCTGCACACTGCCCCCGCCTGGCCACAATAAGGTGGAACCAGCCTTGTTTTTTTCTTTCTTTTCTTTTGTTTTATTCCAAAAAAAGAAGGTTTTGAGTTTTTTTGTTCTTATTGTCCGCCCTTTTTTGGCTGCCAACTCTCCAAGATTGCCCCAAGATTTCAACAGCAGCCTTTGTCAATTCTTGCCAATTGTTTGAAGAAGCCTGGAGGATTTTAACCCACTGGACATTTTTGTTGACATTCCCTCCACGTTTTAAGTGTTTACATCTGTGTTTTTCCTCTGTACGAGACATTGGGCTTTTGTTACTTTACTTTTAAGTTGTCAAAATGGCTCGAATGAATAGACCAGCCCCAGTGGAGATCACCTACAAAAACATGAGGTTCCTGATTACCCACAATCCCACCAATGCCACGCTGAACAAGTTCATTGAGGTGAGTATGTCACAACAGGGCCTGTTGAATCAAATAAAGACGGCCAGTGGCAGGCAATTATTTGTCACAAAATTCACATCTTGGAAGGTTTTAAGATGATATCAGTATTAATACAGGTGGGCCAAAAAAAATGATCACAGATATTCTTCTGAAAGTTTCACACTATCTTGTAATTGGTTAAGTCAACATGTCAGTCATGTCAATCAGAACTGCAATATGAAGATATCACCAAAAAAGCGATTGAGCTCTATTCACGCTTGTATCACAAACCAGGAAAACGTTTGGAAGAAGCAATTACAAGTTCCAGTGTGGTCACTGACACTGGGCTCACCTATTGACTATGTATGGTTGTAATTGTTGATTAGTCGAACATAATGAAATGCTACAGTGACATGTATCTTCGTGGTTAGTGATGTAGTGTGAATGGAGCCTATTGTCAGAAGAACTTCATTTGATTTTTGTCACCATCAGCCTGCCCTAATCTGAAATAACAGGCCCCATCAACAAATTTGATTAATCTTCAGTTTGAGGAGGATGTGGTCAAATTCCTCCAAAAAACACTGATCACGTTAAACACATAAATGGATATATTACTTATGACATCAGATTTAAGAGTGAATACATGTTTGTATATTATGTTAACTGTAGTTAAATTGTAGGAGCTGAAGAAGTATGGAGTTACCACCGTGGTGAGAGTTTGTGAGGCCACGTATGACGCCACTCTGGTGGTGAAGGAGGGTATCCAGGTCCTGGTGAGTCATGCTTCCAATAAATAACAACAGTTCAATCAATTGCAGACCTAAATTACAATATAACTACAATAAAAAAAGAAACTAAATGTACAGCTGAAAGTTGTTTTTTTTCTGTAAAAATACAAGATATATTGTTCTTTGCTAAAGGACATTGCGATATCTAAATGATTAGATAAACCCAGTCCAATATATTATTGCAGCCCTATTCCCAGAACATTATTTCAACAGTTGAAAACAGCTGAAGACAGTCTAGACAGCCTTTGCTGAGAAAGCCTTAAATGTCAGATGTGTAGTTTGTCACAGCCCCTCCCCCCCCGTCTCCTCTTCACTAATATTGCTCTTTCCCCGCTGTGAGCTCAGCATTTCACTCTTTGACTATTTTGGTTTCCAAGAGATTGACCCTGACATCATTTCCACTTTGCTCTGTTCTGCTCTAGGATTGGCCATTCGACGATGGAGCTCCCCCGTCCAATCAGATCGTGGACGATTGGCTGAATCTGCTCAAGCTGAAATTCAGGGAGGAGCCTGGCTGTTGCATCGCTGTGCATTGTGTTGCAGGCCTGGGCAGGTGAGGGGTACAACAGTACAACATCAAATCAATATTTTATGATAACCCTGTCTTTCCATTGTCTCTTGCTATTTTTGCCTCTTATTTTGAGTTTTAGCACAATATTGTATGCACTGAATTGATGAGCTGATGAGTGTCCAAATGACTTTCCTTGTGGATCAGTCAAATTTGTCTAGATCTAATTTTAATTACTGTAAAGCTGTTGTATGGCAGTAACGTGGGATTTCTACTATATAATGTGTTTTCCTGCAAGGATCTTGTTTTATAATTTGTCAAAGGTGTCCATATATAAAAATAATCAACACTAAAAGTAGTATTCAAATTAGACGTGCACCAACACCTGAATATTTTTTGAATGAGCTTATTCTGTATACAGTCTAATATCTAAATACTAATACTAATACTATCTATTATCAGAGTTTTTGTATGTGTCTGATAGTGTAGTGTATTAATATGAAGATTATTAGTATCTCATTTGCTAACTATGATATTTACCTTCTGCAGAGCTCCTGTTCTGGTGGCACTTGCTTTGATCGAATGTGGAATGAAATATGAAGATGCTGTCCAGTTCATTCGGCAGTAAGTTTATACTCATAAAAATCCAACTCCTCTTATTGTAGGCCGTAGGAGTTTACTGATACTGATAAGTGGAGAGTATTAGAAATAGGATTACTTGTAGTTTATCTATTTTTTTGGTCAACAAAGGAGAAGACAGTTTTCATTTAAAGAACTTTTCTATCCAGAGGGTCTGACACCTGCTTGCTGCCAGAGATGACTTGTTCCTTCTCAAAATCCATGAGAGTTTTTAATGCAATACGTGTACTGTGGAACATTCAAGGCCCAGCAGTAATATTACCAGATGTTACTGACATTCCCTTCAGCAAAAAATGACATAATGCAACTTTGAATTAAATTGATGCCAAATTTAAGCAGTTTGAATGTTTTTGATAATGAAGAGAAATTCAACTTGTACAAAACAAAATGGCCACAGAACGACTGGTATCTTATCTAAAGAATCGCATAGAGGAGAAATGACTCACCACTGTGACTCAGGGCTATAACTGACTCATACATGCTCATACATCAATAGAAAGACTTGATGTTAGAGCCTGATTACATTATGGTCTGTTTTGTGGTGTGTGTATTACAAATGAAGAACAGGTATTATAAGTGGCTCTAATGAATTTTTATGTTGCCAAATATCACAACGGCTGTCAAATAGCTCAACATGCTTATTTCAACTTTCAAAGGGATTTTTCAAACACTATTGCTAATATGCCAGCCTGATTTTAAATCCTGCTTTAATTACCCTGTCTATTACCACAAGTACCACATAAGATGATATTCAGATTTCTGAGTATCACTAGATCTAAACCTGGACTCTTAAAGGCTGAACATAAGACTAAACTAATGAAAAGGCAGTGCTAAATAATGATTAACCCAAAGGACGACTAAAACATTTTCTTTAATTTAAGGTGGAACTAAACAAATCAGCTACTTTTTGCAACTAAACTAATACCATTGTTTACTGTTCCTGGTTCTTTGGCAATATTGGCACAAACTAGGTGCACAAAATTTAAATTACTATTACACAGCACACTGTACTGTGGCGGAGTTTGAAGTGTGGATACCTGTTTAGACCAATCACACTGTTCCTCATATCCCCAGACCCTGCCCCTCCTCTTCCCTCACTTTCCCCTCAGGTTTTCAAGGTGCTGCCCAGAGAGAAACTCTTAGAAGCTCAATTTTAAAGTGGTTGTGTAGAGGGTTTAGGCATTAACCACAATAAATACTCAAACTACACTGGGATAAAAAAAAAAAATCCTCAGTTTTTCCTTACAATAATCTCACTTTTACTTTTTCAGGAAGCGTCGCGGAGCTTTCAACAGTAAGCAGCTGTTTTATCTGGAGAAATATCGTCCAAAAATGCGCCTTCGCTTCAAAGACTCCAACGGCCATCGCAATAACTGCTGCATTCAGTAAAACATTCACAAACTACAGCCAAAATTCGAGCCAACCAACTTTACCATTTCTAACCATGAAAGTCCTGGCTAGCGCTTCACTGGCAGGCTTATATCTTTTATTACATTGTGTTGAAGTACTTTTATTTTTAAATTCTATGCTCAACTTTATCAATGATTCCTTCCTCCTCCAGGTATCAAAGTGTCAAAATGGAGAGAATTGTCCTTAAGTGTGCCCATTGTAACAGATGAGAAATAAAAAGGCAGCATGAATCAATGTAAGATGTTGGAATATATATATATTTTAATTGGGCAGTCTGTTACCTGTGCTTCAAAAATAGGTTGTGTTCACTAGATTCCAATGTCAAAATCAAAGATGGAGGGTAGGAACCATTAGGTAAAAGGAATGACCAAAATCTGCAGTTACAGTTTGCACGATCTTGCAGCGATCTTATGGCTTAATGCATTGTCTACAGTCCACAATTATATTTTAGTTTGATATGAATTTGTGTTACCAAATCTGCAATTATTGGACCTATCCACGTTCAGTTAAAAGTAGGCTGATTTATAAAATTAATTCAAAGTCTATATGATCATATGTAATGGTTTACAACGGCATGGAAAAGTGGTAATATCAGTTCATTTACTAAAACTTTTAATTGTAAACAGACAATTTAGCCAAAAGATTAAATTAAGAAAACTTGTGGGAACTGTAAAAGTATAAGTGCAGCCACACAAAAAATAATAGTGAACAGCAAAAAAAAAAAGGAAAAAAAAGTCCCTCCATCTAAATAATGATGTAGTGATGGTGAGCACAACTTATTGTCTGGTATTGTCCCTTATTATAGATGAATTTGTGGTGACTGACTAGAAAGAGCTATGCCTTCCTTAGAATTCACATCCATAAATGCCTTACAATCAAAGTGCACCAACTGGCAATCGTGATGGCTGGCATTTAGAAAGGTGTTCGGTTTTTCTACTCGGAACAAAAACAAAAAAAAAAATAAACAAATTGTTGCCTTTGTCTCGTGCAGGAAGTCTTAACAATTATGCCCTTTCAGTACAGTTTTTTACTATGAAATGCTTAATTGTTGCATATTTGTTAAGCGAAGTCTAGCAGCTCTTATTTTCCTGTCAAACTTTTTGTTTACCAATTAACTGCCATGTCCAAAATGTGAGTTTAGTTTTTAGTTTCCGGATTTATTTGCGTTCATATTTTTTGCTTCAAACTGGACTTCCAACGTCTGCTATATTTTGTATGCCTTTTTATTTTGTCAGTAACTTAAAGACTTCGATACTTGATGATGATTTTATGTATTAAAAATGTGTACTATTATTTTTAGGTTGGCTATTTATACTATCAATGGATGTGTGATTTAGTACCGTGAGCGACAAAACTTGTACCTTGTTCACCGACTTGTGAGAGTACATTAAAATATACACCAAAATCCAACATGACTGGTCTCTTTTCCTTATTTCAAAGTAGCTACTATTAAAACTTTACTGGTTTTGAGTAGCGTTCATTGTATTTTTCATTGCAATAGTCTTGTAATTGAATAGAATAATTTGTGAAATTGAAATTTGAATTTGCATGGACTTAGACATATTTCAGATTATAGTTAAATGTTGAGACTGTAAACCTCAATGTTGATAATTCTTTAAGACTGATAACTTTATATTACATTAAATTACATTAGATTTCCTGTAATAAATGTAGCTGTAAAGACCACTGTCTTACATAATAGGTATGCTAATAAAGTAACTAAATTTATATTTCACCTAATTGTTGTAACAGACCTACATTTGACCCATATTTTAGGTTGATGCAGGGAGAAAACTCCATGAGAGAATTGAATCCAAGATTTTTTTGACTATTCAACTTTCTATGTGCTTTCTTACTTGCATAGACATTAGTACAAGGTTATAAACAGTTTGTTACGTAACAGAAATGATCCTTTTGAAAGAACATGGATTTTTCTGCAGTTACATAAGCATGAACAATAAGAGCCTTTTAAAATACAGAAATCACCGAAAGGCACCTGAGTTATTTCATCAAATGTCTAACAAGGTAAAAAAGACAGCAACTGTTGATTACGACTTGGAACACATAATGCCATTTTTTAGTACTTTTGTAAGAAAGTATAATTGTATTGCCATTTATTAAAACTTGTATAACTCAATGCACCACATTACTCTCAGTTTTACTACACATTACATAAATTACTCTAGAAATAGTTTTAAAATTTTTATTAGACATTCATATCATCATAACATCATTGCATATTTATTATAATATATACATGTACACTGAAAAATGTAGATATTTTTGTGTGCTGTGCATATTCTCTCAATAAATAAATAAATAAAATTTATCAGTATCTATTTTGTAGAAATTTAATGCCATCTGCAGTAGATATTATTTTACTTTATGTTATAGATGGTGTATAATATAGATATAGATATAGATAGATAGATAGATAGATAGATAGATAGATAGATAGATAGATATTATATAAAATGGATTACTTGCATAAAATATAAATATAAATAGATACAGATGATGCAAATTGTAGCAATAATCCTAAACTTCCCTTTTTATTTGCATCAGTTTTTGCGAACTAGTCGTGCATGTTTCCGATTGGTCCAGGGATGCAAAAACATATGACGTAACCCGGAAGTACCTGATAGCGCGGATGTAATTCGATGAGTTCGATGTAGTTTCGTTTAGAGATGATCAACTTTGCAGTCAAGTAAAAAGATATTAGATCGAAGATTATATAAACATTTAGGATTGTGCAAAGATGAAGAAGGCGTTAATATTTCTGTTCGCGTTTGTGTTTTTGGAGTCTGGATTCTGCTGGAATGACGGTAAGCATTTTAAAGTAAATTAGCTAAAGCTGAAATATGGCAATTGAACTTCCTGTTTCTGTTAAGCGTGCAAACAAATAATTCAGACCAATAGAGCAACTGATATACCGGCCCATCCTCTTGATCATACTCTATAACATTAACAACGTTTATCATTCCCGAATCTGTTGGCATACAGACTGGTACATTTCGTATTATGTTATGGTTAGTTTTCACTTTTGGTACTTTGCTCACACTTGCATTCTCGAAGGTCTACGCTATAGCTACATGACATATTGCATATTAATATGCACCCTATGCGCATCTTATATTACTTTTATTTTCACTAGTAAACACAAGTAATGTTACACAACTTGTGATTACAGTATATGTGTTATAAATAAATCTATTCACTTGTACAATTATACTGTTAGGGGGATCATTCAAGTAGGTCAAAACTCTAAAGAATTACAAATCATATCATACTATATCACTGTAGATTCAAACAAAAGGCTTGGAAGACAATCTCAGTAAATCATATTTTCTCTCCTCAGGAGGTAGTGTTTTGTTGCGGGACATCCAGGTCCTGACTCTGTATAGGGGCCGTTACACCACAGGACGCAGGACCAGCCCAGTACCTCAGCTCCAGTGTGTGGGGGGCTCTGCTGGATGTCACACCTTTACTCCAGAGGTGGTCCAGTGCCAGAACAAAGGCTGGGATGGGGTTGATGTACAGGTACAGGTCAACTGTTCTTTCCTCCTCATTGAGTCTTTGCTGCAAACATTTCAGTGAATAATGTACACTCTATAAATACACATGTATGTATACTGGGAACCGGAGGTCTAGAGAAACACCAAAGAGGAGATTTACGAATGTGGTGAAAGTAGTAAAAATGAGAAGTGAAATGAAATTATTTTTCTTTATTCAGTGGGAGTGTAAAACAGACATGGATAATACGTACCGTTTTGGGCGTGTTGAGGTGAGCTGTGAGGGCTACAACCACCCGTCTGACCCGTATGTCCTGACTGGCTCCTGTGGTCTGGAGTACACTCTGGAGCTGACGGAGGAGGGGCGCAAGAGTAACCAGGGCG
>JACN01026798.1:0-29390 GCA_000787155.1 Scartelaos histophorus | reverse complement strand
TTTTGGTCAACACAGTTTTTATTCATTTGTTATCATATGGTGTATTATGATGCCACATGTTTAAATTAAGAGTTAATTTACTTTTTAAACTACTAGCTAGCTAACAAATTTCAGGGGTTTTTTTTGGACACAAAAATATCATGGAAAAGCTTTTCCACGGCATGGCATATTTACTTGTTGCGTTGTTGTTTTAAATTCAAAAGTTGGATTGGATAGTTTTCTGTTACCAGATGGATTGTTTGTCAGGTGTTTTTTGAATGAGGGACCTTTCAGATTAGGGCGCAATTTGAAAATCTCAAAGGCGGTAACGCTTTCCAGAAAATTTCCAATTAGATAGTTTTCCCAAATTGTTCAGCCTTACTTCACATATAAATAATGCTTCTCCATGACTCACTTCTGACATTCCCAATTTCAAAATAACATAAAACACAGAAACACAGATGCATAAATGATTGATGAAAATATTTTAAAGTTACGGATCATAATAAGACATAATTAGCACATTAGACACCTTAAACTCACCTCACTCTTGTCTTTGGAGCGTGAGGAGCTTTTGCCAGTGCTGCCATTATCCCTGGCTGGTACCACGGTAATCTGCTGTACCGGCATGCTGCTGTTCCCAGGCAACCCCCGGAGTCAGTCCCACATCACTGTCCTCCACTCCTCACTCCGCTGTCCCCAAACCGCGCTCTCCCCGGCTTCACGCTCCGTCCGCTGCACTGATCGCGATCATCAACAAGAGCCCAGATGGATGTGGATCGGGTCACCGTGGCAACAGGAAGATGGGGTGTGAGGTAGTCATGGCGACCGGGAAACTACTCAGTCTAGTCCCTCTGTCTTCTTCTGCGATAGAGACAATTTGGGACGAAAATTGGAGTGAAAAACAAACTGCCGTGTGCTAGCGATCTGTTGCTAGCGTGTGAGGATGTTGCGTGTTGTGTTATGTGTTGCTTGAGTGGGTGGAGTCTAGGTTTTTACAGGGTCTGGTGGGGCGTAAGCATACGGTTCACAGGGATTAGGGCTTAGACTAACCTCAATCTCCTCCTTGGACCAGTGGTGTGGCTAATAGGCTTTCCCAACTTGTGCACTTGAACGCTGGCGCATATCATATTGTCATACATATTGCGGTATTATTCAATCTGAGCACATCTAGAGTCTAATTTTAGTAGTACTGTTGGAGCAGATGACATGATTTGAGGAGGTAGTGTGGGTAATCCGATTAAACTGTCTCCTGTCAAAAGGATTATGATAGATATAACCTGTAATTGGAAGATCTGTGACTCTGCTGCCATTGTGTAAGATAATAAAAACAAAAGCAAAGCGCTCATTGGTATAGCTTTGCACATATGCCCCGTGTCTATACCCTCTCTACTACCTACTTGTCTTATACAGTGTTAAAGGTGCCATATTACGCTGTTTTCTATCTATGTTAAAATGCTCACAAACAGACCTGGAGTTGTGTTTTGTTTCATTCACACATGTTTAACACATAAAGCCTAGATTTTTAGGTTGAGTTCTTCTCTCAAACTGGAAAAACTCCACCTTCTGATGACATGTGGGAGTACAGGAAGTGCCCTAGAATTGCCAGTCTCTGCTAAACAAAAGGTAAAATGTAGCTGTTAACTTGAAGAGTATGGCACCATGACATTATAAGGTGGAACAGATCATTTTGAGCTATGGAGATATAGAATGACTAATAATAAAGGATTACTCAAACATGCAAGAATGAAACAAAATACAACTCCAGGTAAGTTTTTAATGAGGTAACAACACTCTGAATAGATTACAGATAAACATGGAAGTTGATTTTTAAAGAAGTTGCATTGTTTTTAATACTTCCTTTTTGTTTGTGTGATGGAAAGTCAGGCATTGTTTTTCAAAAGTTGTTGAATGTATCAGCTCAATGTTTTTATACTTTTTATAATATTTGTGTGCTAAATAAAGGCTTGATCTTTAGTATTAGCAAAAAAAAAAAAGATGGTAGAGACTATTTCTATGAAGACATTCAATTACTGCTGCCTCTCTGACTGTCACCAAAAACCACCATCAGGCTAACTGGCACAGTGGATGAAGTGTTTTCCCCAAGGACACAATAACAGCATTGAGTCGACTATTGTTTTACTTGATATACAGAAACAAATATTCCCTCCTCTCTAGATCACACGTTATAATGATTTGTTTACTTATGCAGGGAACCTCTGCCGTTCCACTACAAGCACACCAGCAAGTCACCCATTAATAATTAGGGTTAATATGATCTTGCTTGAACTTGAGAGGGGAGAGGCGGGTCAGTTCTTCACGGCTAAAACCTGTTTAGAGATGTGGGTGACCGGCCGAGTATGTATATCATTGTGGGGACGAAAATCTGGACACATGCGGCCTCACATCATGGGGACCCGCCTTCCTTATGGGGACAAAAATCAGCTCCCCATTTCATAAAACTTTTATTAATAAACTAACATGGTTTAAAGTTAAAGCTGGGGTATGTCATTTTCAAACCATGGAAGAAGGAAATAGGTATAGGTGACACCAATTTTTAAAGCGCGCCCTAAGCGTACTAAGCATACTTCCTGTTATATCTACAATAGTTGAGGAGTGGGTGTTTTAAGTCCTCACAGCACATTTGGAAAACACCCAACCCTCACTACACCCGCTACAGTTTGGCTTTTGAGCCCGTCACTCCACAAATATTGCCCCGTGTACACTAAGAGAAAACAGAAAGAGCATGCTTGATAGGAGTCAGTGTGTTGGGGCTTTCTTCTTAGACTTGAAGAAAGTCTTTGACTCCGTAAACCATCAGATTTTTCTGTCCAGGTTGAGTCACTTTAACATGGTGCAAAATCTCAGTGTTTTGACTGTGATGTCAGTGTCCTGCAGGGGTCAATCCTTGGACCAGTGTTATTCTCCCTGTTCATCAATAATTTGCTTGTCCAACTGTATTCTCACAGATGTATGTGGACGATGCAGTCGTCTGTACTCAAGCCAAAAGCTTTCAGCAAGCTGCTAATGACCTCACAGTTGCCCTATCGTCTGTGCAAAGCAAGATTCGTGCCTATTGTTAAATACCAAGAAAATGGTCTGTATGTACTTTTCAAACTGAAACAATCAAATGGTCTTCTTAATGGAGTAGAACTTGATCTGGTCTCAGAATTTAAATACCTTGGAGCTATTCTAGTCTCAGGTAATATAATTCAATAATCAGAATTGTTGTCACATCAAGAACAACTTAAACATGAATGCTGCTAAAATGTATTTCTACTTTATGATTATTTCTCACATAGATTATTGTTTGCTATGTAATACTTGGTCTCTTGCCTGCCCCACAACACTTAAAACCATTAAAAACCTCTACAAAAGAGGTTTAAAAATACTTGATTAAAAAAAAAAAAAGAATTCCCACCACATTCTGCATAGGGTACTGGACTTTAGCAACATGGTCATCCTACACTCCCTCACACCACCACCATTAAAGGAGTACATCAAATGCAAAGACAATTCAGAAAGGACCACGCAAGCCACCAACCACCACTGCCACCTTTGGTCAGAATATATTGTCTGTCCAAGGTGGGAATCTGTTGAATAGTCCTCTACTAACACTGAGAGAATGCCTTACGTAGAGCTCTTTGAAAATTAAAAAAAAAAAAAAAAAAAAAAAAAAACTGGTTATGATCAAACCAAATATGTGTTCACTGTGATTTTAATTGATCTTCTCTGGACACATATTTGTGTGATCGAATTGACTGCAAAATAATGGGAATTGTGCAATTGTGACACTGCAATATTTTGAACTGTGCAATAAGTGGAGTGTGCAATAATGGAAAGTGTGCAGTGAATGGAGTGTGCAATATTTTATTGTTTGCCCCCCTGTGACCCCCGCCCTTTGGGACAATGGGTGTAAATTACCCTTAGGCTACAATCCGGTGGATTTACATTCATGTTTTGTCACGTTTGTCCATTAACATGCTCTTTCCCAGTCAAATAAAAAGAAGTATTTACAGAAGGTACCAAATCATAAAATGCAAGTAATTTCTTCTTTAGAGAGACAGGTTTTGATGATTCTCTCATTGGTGGGTTAATCCCTGCTGTAAACATAAATTATAGTCTAGTAAGTCTAATAATAGTAATCTAGTAAGTCTAGTAAATTGAAAAATTTGTAAAAATAAATAAATACATAATTACATAATAGTAATTTTATATATCGTCACTTTCCTAAAATAATCACCTAAGTCACTTTTTGCCTAAGTTTACTTTGCCATAATTTATGCCATAATTTAAATTTTGAGGGGAGTTTTTTGTGTTTCCTGAAAAACCTGAAAAAATGACTCATGCAATTATTTTAGGAAGGTGTCGAATGATGTAATATAATTATCTGTGTTTTTATAAAATAAGTAAATAGTCGATGCTGTCATGAGCACTGGTTTTGTTTCGGTTAAGATAAGGCAAGTGGTGAAAAGGTTAAGATAAAGTAAGTGGTGAAAAGTTTTACGTCAGTGTAATGTCCCCAAGAAGCATGTAAATCCAATACTCAAAACAATGTGTGTGTGTGTGTGTGTGTGTGTGTGTGTGCGCGTATGTGTGTGTGTGTGTGTGTGTGTGTGTGTGCACGTATATGTGTGTGTGTGTGTGTGTGTGTGTGTGTGTGAGAGAGAGAGAGAGAGAGAGAGGCTAGGTCACAAAGGGGAGGTGTCGTTGTTTACAAAGCCACAGGTCAAATAGGATATGGTCTTTGCAGAGCGAGTTGTATGAGAGTTTGGAATCACCTGACTGGGCAGAGTAGAACATGGCATCCCCCTTCACGGAGCTGGAGGTCTGTGCTATCCTGTTCTCTCTGCTGGTGTTCAGCCTCATGACTCTGAGCGGGATGCTGAGGGAGGAGCGGGCACAGCACCAGGGTACGACTGCATCTGCACACAAAATAATACAATACAATACAATAGAAATGACACGAGACACAGATTTGAAAGTCACACTACAAAAATGTTCTTTCTATATGTTAAAATGTATTGTTTTCATATGATCAAGCTTGTTTTGAATAGTTTTGCATTATAGTCCATAGGATTTCATTTTTTCAATCATGTTTAAAATGTTTAAATGGTTATAGACTAGTTTCAACATATTTTTCAGATTTTTCATTCATATATATATTTGATAAAAAACAAGAAAACAAATGCTGACACCACTCAAAAATGCCTTGAAATAAGTCTAAAGCTCCATACTAACATGCGTACTAATTCTGAACAAGGACAGGGCGATATAAAAAAAAAAAGTATAATTCCTCAATATTTTCAGTAACATTCAGACAGTAATTCAGATAAGAATGATTGTAAAAACTCAGCAAAAGTACATTAGTATTAGTCACTCTATACTGTTATATTTCAAATATGTGTTTTTTACATGTATGTTGTTTTTCATTCTTTATAAACAATATTCTCAGTATTTCATGATTTCAAAACAACATTAATGCTATTTCCAGGTTAATCACCAAAATAATAAAAATTAAATGTAATTATTCAGAATTCACTCAAATACTAAATCAATACATAAATATAAAATCCCTGCAGAACAAAAAAGTTCAAGTACAATTAAAATAAATTCAAAATATCAATATTCAAATCTGAGCATAAGTTGAATACAAAGATTTAAATTATAATGTTAATAAGTGTTAATCACTGTAAGTACCACAAACACAAACAAATATTTGACTCTGTCTCAAAATCAATGATATCAATAGATAGATAGATAGATTTTGGCAAATTACAGACTTTTTAGATACTTTATAGTGTGCGTAGAATTTAACAATATTTAATAAACCACAAAGGACATGCTAGTTTTTCTTCCTCTTAAGTGTCAAAACTGTGGTCAGTGCTTGTTTTTCACTTATTTATTTATTCATTCCTCTTTTAAAGCAGCACCAACTGAACCACAGAAGGAGGAGTTGATCGTCTGAGCAAAGAACACACACCAAATACACGGAAATCATATGGACAATGGACAATGATATTTGTTTCTGTTGGTGTGTGAAAATAGCCACGAGCATAAAGAGACTGTAGGTGACTGAAGTGTTATCAGTTACCGGAGCAAAGTCTGTGTGCGTGTACTGAAATGCGCATGTGTGTGGCCCCGTGTACTTTGTCATAGGATCCTGTTCTATTTGATTCCAGGATGAGGCGGAGCAGTGGCCTCTTTGAACACTTAATAAAGCCTATTTATTCTTCCACCAAGTCAAAATGAGCCTCTCTCTATCTGAGTTTTGTGAATGTCTTTAGCCAAGGATATCCACTGTCATTTTTGAGTACAATCCAACACTTCTGTTGTCTACCGGTGAGTTCATTCTGAGTTTGTTTGTTTTACAGTGGTTGATATAGAAAGTATACGTGAAATGGTTAAACAGGCTCAGGATTTATCCCACGTGTCAGCAGCTCAGGTGTGGAACTGTATTTGATTCAGATACTGAACAAGCTACCAGCTGCATGCTGATATGACACAAACAATATCACATTTATGATTATTTATTAAGACATTCATTAAGTTGTTCATTCATGTCTTTATTTTGGACAGAGGAGGTATAGTAAGGAATGAATGAAAGAGAAAAAACTGGCAATCACCAGGTTACCAGGTAAGTCATGAACAGGAATTTAAAAAATATATCTTAGATGTAATATACTTAAGCCATAGTTCAATTATAGTCCAAACATTTTATTTTAAGTGTAATTAGGCTTAAAGGACAGTATGTAAGTACTTCAGGTATTCTTCCACCTGCTTGTCTCACTGGGTATATTATTACCTGGGATGTTCTACATGGTGTTGTACTTATCTACACTGAGGAAAGCAGGTGATACCAACAGGCCAACTTATAGGTCATGTCTGTCACTGTAACAACACATGTTTTTTTTTTTCCATTTTCCATGAACAACAAAATACATATTTAAAAATATATACAAGATAAATGTGTTAATGCCATACTGTGGAACATTCCAGGCACAGCAATAACATCGTCAAATCATCATTGAGTAGTAAGTAGCAGATTAGTTTTACAATGAATAATTAAAGTGTCAAAATGCCAGGAATGATCATGCCACGTAATGCAAACCACACTAACTATGTCAAGTTAGATGAAGGGAGCCACAGCACCATCTAGTGGAATCTTGAGACCATAACGGGACTTTGGACAAAATGGACTGAATCAACATATACTAGAAATACTGAGGTTCCATAGATTTGACTTTGTTATGTGAAATGACATGTGAATCAATATTCTCATTTATATTTGAAAATTCTAATCAACCTAAATGTAATTCATTCTACAGTACTTTATGTAACTTTTCTGGTAGACAGTTCACTACCTGCCTGTTACCATAGAAATTATTTTGCCAGCAATGCTCCACAGTATAGCATTAAATGGGACATTTTATGGAAATCAATACATTTATAAGACAGCTTTTAACCATGTTATAATGGTGTTTACTTTTCACTCTTCATAGAAACAAGTAGAGGACACCACCAGGGCAACTTACAGTTGAGATCTGTGAAGAGGCGGCCCCTGTTTTAAAGGTATTTTGGCAATAACAACACTCATAATCAAATAAATGCATCTTATATAAGTCTAAGACCATATTGTGTGGGCCCCCAACAAAATTGAAACTGTAAAGTTACACAGTGAACCTTTAAGCTTATCTGTCTTGCATTTATTTTTTTCCATGAGTATTTATATCCCCTGAAAAACATTCATTCTTGTTTTGAGTAGGGACCCTTCAGTCTCCACAGATCTAATCTGTAACTAACTTAGCTCTACTGTGGAACATTCCAGACAAAGCAATAACCTCTCTATGCAGTACACCTTTAAGAAACAGTTTTTTTTGTATATTTCTGTATAATGTACTAGTAAAACATCAGCTGCAAAATGCAGCTCAAATATTTTGGTACAACAAAGAAAAAGCTCAACCTAGTGCAAACAAATCTATGCATGATAAATATTGTTCTGTCAATCACTTGGTGTAGAATAATAAAATACATTGTGACAGGCCTTTTCTACATGAGTCTTTCAATACAATCTAATGGTGTATGAGACAATAGGCTTAATGTCAATTTTACTAACTTAAAACATTCAATAACTGTGGAACATTCCAGACAATGCGATAAGCCCTCTATGGAATACACCTTCAAGAAACCCTTAAATGAGACGACTTAATACAAAACACAAATGTTTGATGTTTTGTGAAGATGTATAGATGGAACTGCCCTTCTCTGACTTCGAGCTCACCTTCATCATCCTCGCCTTCTTCATCTTCACCATCTTCAGTTTGATTTCAGTCTGCGTCTGGCCGGACATGCCCCCTCCAGGTAGAAAAGCAGACACTAGCCTATAGCAAGGATACACATGAACAACATTAATGGAGATATTACATTAAAACACTTCTATTTCAGAGAGCGTGGCATGTGAAGTGCCACAAAGGAAGCGTGTGTCAAAGAAACCGTCAAAAAAAAGGGTCATCACAAAATTACCTGTAAGGAGACCGTAAAGTGCTTTGTAATGTGATGTTTGTAATGTATATACCGGTAACAGTATTATTTCACAAATGCACTTATATGCACTTTACTTTACTTACTGTCTGAGTCATTGTCTGAATCATACATTATTGTTGACACAGTACACACCCCATGTATACAGCTGAATAATACAAACATCACAAAAGCTTCTAGACAGCTGAGCCCTGTTCGTGTGTGTCCAGTATCGGCCCACCCACAGTTGTCTGGTCACAGGTTAGATCAACGCTGTCTGACAGACAATGTGTTTATTTTTGCATACCCATTAACTCATGTGAACATTTAACTCATTAAAGGATTCAGTGTTTTATAATGCAGTTTTTCATCGTCTGTGTCTTTGATGGATGCGGTGCCACTGTAAGCAGAATCTTTCACATACATGTTAACGACATTCAGCTCATTCTACATTGACAAGACTATTTGCAACAGGCTGGACACATCTGTTAGAATACTTGACTATGATCATCTGGATTGAAAATAATAATAATCCAGAATTTTATCAACAAATTTTTTCAACATTTGATTTATGCAACACACAAAAAAGTTGTAAATTTTAAATATAGACATGTCAGTGGAGGACCTCTACTTTGACTATGTTTAAATCCAGGTTCAAAACATTTCTTAGCTGTGCATAAGGCTGGTTTTGTTAATTTTATGATTACTTATGTTTTTGTTTGTATTGTCTGTAAAGCACTTTGAATTGCTTTATGTACAAATTGTCCTAGATGAATAGATTTGCCTTGCCAATTTCACTAATTTTGTGTCAGTAGCTGTTTTTTGCTGTTCAATTAGTATGATTAGTCTAATTTAAATAAAAATATGAATTAAAAAAGTAAAGTAAAGCAAAAGTCTCCATCATTTTCTGGTTGTAACTCTACTACGCTACTTAATGTGCTCAATGAAGCCGGCCTGTCTGGTTTAGGATTTACCAAACCTCTGTGACTTTTGGCCCCTGAAGTCCTTTCAGGGCCACATCCCAGGGTCAGGACACCAGCTCCCTGTTGAGTGCGCTCCTTGACCCCTAAGCCCTCCGTCACTCCACCCCTCTCAGCAGTCTAGATGGCGACACGGACATAAGGAAGGGAGGGTCCGAAATCCAAGAGCGGGGGGGGAGTTGTGTGTGTCCAAATTTGGAACAATGTTATCTCATGTTAAAACTACACATTCTCGTTAGAATGCAAGAAAAGTCATTAAAAACAATAGAGTGGATTTTCTTAATGACACAGAGACTCCGCTTGGATGTGTATTACGGGTGTGTGCGCTACTGTTCATGTGTATATGTGTCCATTCAGATCTGTATTGGCCAATCACAGATAAAGGGCCTGAAGAGTCATTAAGCTCGGCGCTGGCTGCGGGCCTCATTAGCACTGACGACCTTACAGCATGACAACAGAGCTGCTATCACTCTAAACGATGGACAGCAAACTGACCCATCAAGTTACAATAAACACTCCAGCGCTGGACTACACCCTTGGAAAAAAATCAGACACCACGGCATCTGACAGTGGGAGACTAGGGGACATGTAGGTAGGTGTGCCACGATAACTCATATTGAAGTGTGACATATTGCTGAACTAAATACAGACAATTAACAATAATAATAAACCATAATATTGAAACCAAACTAGAATTATCCCAAAAAGTGTTCTAAATGTACACTATTGTTAAAAAAAACATGAGCTGCAATACACAAATAGCAGAATGCAACACTTATGTCATTAGATTGTATAGTTTTAGTTCAAAATTTTACTTTCTACAGCTCAAATCCTGCTATATTGCATTGAAAAAATAACCCAGAATTCCCAGTAGGGCAAAGAAGTAAAAAAGTCTAAATATTGACCACCAAAAATTACTTTTCCACCTGTCATATGATATAGGAATTATCGTGACAGGCCTACATCTTGATAACATATGTAATGTGGAATATTTGAGAATAGCTTAAAAATATGGGATCTTACTAACTCATCTTTGCCAGAATTGTATGTTTTTGCTAATGATTGAACAGAATTTTCTGCTATACCTGTGCAATTTAATAGGCGAGTGATTTACTAAAATATGAATCATGTAAAAGTTGAATTTTTCGACAAAACTGCAAAATTCTTATGTTACTTATATGTATTGAACAAGATCCTTTATAATGAAGATTCCTAACGCTTAACAATGATCAACTATTACAATAACCCATTTGTAATCCACACAATACCTAAGTGGACCCAGTATGTAGCCTTCACTATGGCAACTTCAATTAAAAAAAATATAAATAAGTCTTTCTTTCTTCACTACCGTATAATGGGACCTGGCAGCAAGGCTATTAAAACCATTAAGACCACTTAGATCAAACGTCCTTCTCTTCTTGTGTTATTCCTGTTCTTTATCTTTCAAAAATGCCTTAATGATCAAACCCAACCACGATCCAACATCCAAACCAAACCTACTGATGGATAAAGCCGAGATTTGACATGTACTTACCATCCAATTACCCAGTGTTGGTGAGAAGAAACAGGGTAATTAATGCTCCACTGTTCTTCTCGAGTTTTATCAGAGGAAGTTCTTTATCTGGAGCCTGCTCAGGAGATGACCAGAGAGGAAGAAGAAAGTGAAAAATCTGAAGGGGAGGAGAGCTCTGGGCTTCCTCTGCAGTCGTAAAGATGATAGCAACCGTGACATACCGATTAGCGTGGTATACCTTAGATTTATGCTCATATTTATAGGATATTCTTGCATTTTAATAGGTAGAAATAAAATATAAGGTAGAGCAAGATTGACCTAAGAACTACACTTGAAGGTCACTCTCATATAGATACTTTCAAATCTGAGAACAGGTTTTTTACTCCACTACAAGTATTTTTTATTATAATTTGAGACCTGAGACCTTATTTTTAACAAACCTATAAAGAAAAACTGAAAAAACTAACTTCAATTAATTCTGTTGAATGAAATTCAGAAAATCTTTATAATAATAACTACATTTGAGCTTTATTAGATCTCAAAATATGCACAAAATACTTTTAAACTTTTAATACTTTTACTTGCGTAGATTTTTGCTATTTTTATTTTTTTGTAGTTTGTTTTCAATGATGCAGGATTAGTAAAAAAAACATAAAAAATCATAAACCATAACAAAACATTTGTCAAAATAAGAAGAAAAATCTAAGGAAAAAATAGTGGTAATTTAAAGTACTGCATTATTGTACAACTCCATGTAAAAAACAAACTGTAACCAAACGTATTGCTAGCCAAGAGGACTGTACCTCGTTAAAGTGTATTTCAGTAACAAAATACTAATCATAAAACATTAAGTTCACCTCAGATAAGTGGAGCGTGGCATGTTTCAAGTCTGGAGTCGCCAGGAGCTTTAATTGGAAGTCGCCATCTCTCCTCTCCCTTCTTTCTTTCTCTCTCTCCTCCCTCTCGTCTGTTTGACCAAGACGGGTAATCCCTGTAAATACGTATAATCCCCAAGGAAGAGCAAATATTACAAAACGCTCTGCTACAGTGAAAACCTCCAGAGATTGGGCCACGAGACACTTGTTTGGAGAAAGAAAGGCCACGGGAAGAGACTGAGACGGAGCACACAGGCCGGGCTGCAGTGGCGCTGAGCAGATACCAGGTGGCTCTGAATAACAATCACATTCCCATTAGCATATTCAAATAGGGAAAATAAAAGTTTTTTAAAAGACAATGGCAGCTCATATGCTAAGTGCTTCTAGCCACCGAAACAAACTACATACAGCGGTTGAATGTTTGCTGCGTTGTGTGTGTTTGGTCGTCTCTGCGGGCAAATTATGAGGGGAAAGATTTTAAGTTTTTTACAACTGAATGCAATGTGCAATCATTTAAAACAGGTTTAGATACATGAAATTACTCTGTTAGGCAATAGCTCGATTTCTGTCCCAAAAAAATTCGAACATAATTTCTATATTGAGACCTATTATGATACCACAATAAGTTCATTTCTGTCCTGTGAATGAGAACGTTTTGGTACTGATACTGGGTCAAATGAGTATCTAGTTTCAATACTAATTAGATTTCTGATACTTTTAGCATCCCTATTTGGCAATCGATCAAATTATCTTGCAATCATGAAACAATTCTACGTCAAAGAAGAACAAACTCTAATCTTCACAAAATTACTCCAAATTTTTCTGACAAAGAAAAGGCTTTTTGGAATGCATGGCATCACTAGAGCATTTCTGCAAACACAGTAAAACCATAAAAGGGAGATTTTCCAAAGGTGCACTTCCGTCGACACATACACGCACATACCGGGGAAAAGAACAAATGTAAGGCCTTCTTTTGTCCGCACTTCTGAGCTAAAGGGACTGACGGCCCTGTTGCTTGTTCAAAGTCTCTTTACTATTTGGAGCCTAGCGGTCCATTAGTGTCCTGCTGCTTTTCTAATCCTCATTCACATGTAATGGCTGACATTTCATCTTAATGTGTTAATTCATTAGCGGCGAGCTCAATGGAGGAGGCTCAGTCCGCAGAGACGGCTGTGAGCAGACAAACTAATGACTCCTCCTCACACTTTCACAGCGAGATACCTCCAAACATACGTGCCATGTAAACCACGACTGCCTGGTGCAAGACGATCCACCATCACATCAGAGACACTAAGACTGAGGCTGCCCACATGGAAAATGATGAAAAAAAAATGTGACTATTTTTAGTCTTTCTTACTACAATTTTATCTGTTATAATGTTGATTCCTCATTAAAAATCTACATGGAATTGTGTTTTGTTTCATTCGCACATTTGACCACTTTCGACTTTCGACTCTCAAACTGAAAACACGCTTGTGATGTCATGTGAATACTGGAGCTCCACTGCGTTTTTAAACACTTGAATCATTGGCTGATTGGCTGATTTCAGCCATGGAATTGCCAATGTCTACTGAACTAAAAGTAAAAGGTAGATGTTAACTTGAAAACTGCCACTGCATGACATCATAAAATGGAATGGAGCGTTTTGATCGTAGGAGAAGTAGGCAGATTAATAATGCAGGATTATTCAAACAAGTGTGAATGAAACAAAACACAACTCCAAATATGTTTTTAATGAGGTAACAATGAGGTTTTTTAAATATAATGCTCGCCATAAAACGTAGCACTTCCACTCAACATGACTAACATTAGACATAGTTAAATTCTTGAGTACTGAGACCAGTAAAGTCTGTTATGATGAAATTTCTAAGTCCGTTATGATTAAATTTTTAAGTTGACTGGATTATGTGTATGTCTTAGTCAGAGTTAAAAGTTGTGCATCAAAATAACAAACCTAACAACAAAGCATACTAAATAGACAAAAGTGCAGCAAAATAATAAAAGTGTTGCTAACTATAACTCCTAATAACATCCAAGTCAAACCCAAAGGGATTCTTCATTCTACCTCAGCTGTCACCAGGAGCCCAGGGACAGATGCAGACAGACAGGAGACAGTAGACGACCTATGAGCCGTGGCACATTTCATTTGACCGGGATGCCTGACCTCGGAGCGTCGGGTGCAAACACACACTCCCCCGCCTCTCAGCAGCCCCCCTACCCCACCACAGTCCCAGATGTGTCCTTCGGGTGCGGGGGTAGGGGACAGGAGACAAGCCGGGGTGGTGGTCCACTCCTTGGACCTGTAGCCTCTCGGATCGCTCCTGTTCTAAAAAGATAAATCAGACAGGAGCTCATGTTGTTGTCATTGTGCTGAACATCGCATTGACTAAAAAAATACATGTGAGAGGGCGCAGGTACGAGGGGGGCACATGGAGGGTAGGAAGGGGGCCTTCCTGTCATTTGAATTAGCCTCTACATGTGGGGTCAATATGTGCAATGCTAAAGAGTGTGTGTTGCTCATGGGAGAGGTGGGGGCTGTGGTGGTGGCAGTAGTACCCCCCTAAACTACTGCCCCTCCCTCCCACCCACCAAAGGGCAGTATAAAGGCGAGGGGGAGAGCCACCTTTGTCACTTTGCTCTCAGTCACGGAGACAATCATTGGACACAAACACTTTGGACAAACACATTCCTTTGGGGGACTTTCTGGTTATCCAAAGAGAAAGAGGTGCAGACTGCCAGACTATTCAGCTGAAAGAGTCAAGAGGAAAACACAACGGGTTAATTGTCAGTATCTCTCCAAAGCTGAGGACACTGGAGACCTTCTCGCTCTGTGGAAAGAACCAAAACGTCCAGCTCTGAGAAACTAAAAGAGCAGCCATGAAGATATTCAACCTGCTTTATCTGATGCTCCTGCTGGTGGCTCTGCTCGCGTCTGCGTCTTCAGCCAGGCCAGGTAAGCGTCACTGCAAAACTACTACTACTCCTGTTACTATTACTACTCTTACTCCTACTACGACTACTACTACTACTGTAAGACGGACAAATAGTCAGAATATATCCTGAGTCTCTTGAGAATGTTTCTAATGCTCCGTGCAGGTGAGACTAGGGTAACTTAAACCCATTTCTACCCTATAAATGTTATTACTTAACTTTGCATTCATTTTTTTAACTAAACAAAATTACTAATACGTTGCACAATCAAACCTAGACATAAGCCTTTAACTTTAGCATCATTCATAATGTAAAACATAAAACAGGGAGCACTGCTAATTAGACTGCAATCATGATAACTTATTGATTTTAATGCCCAGACAAAAGATAAATTAAATACTCCTTTCCTTTAATTCCATTTTGTATTGTAAGCTAATATGGATTAGCACAACAGCTAGCTAGCAATTATGATTTTATTTTAAAAGCGCTAAATCCGCCATGATAATAATTAACCAACTTCCCCAAACAATTCTGAACTTTTTCTATTACAATTTGTCAGACTAAACATTAAACACTAAAAACTTAAAAATAGTTTCTCGGTGAATGTAAAGCTTTACCCGTGGTGCGTAACGCTGCGGCAGGTGTACGTGCGCGCAGCTGAACAGGGGCCGTGCGTAAAAGTTCTCGTGTGATGGAGAGGAGAGGATTAGGAGCGCAGGGCAAAGGTGAGGAGGGCCTGTAAAACGCCGCCGGGGCGCTCATCCCCAAAGAGGGCCATTGTCCGGAGCTGGAAGGCACTCCGGTGCGCTTTTGTTAACGGTGGTGTAAAATGCCATGCAAATACCCAGGCTCTATTAACATGACATGGAGCTGCGGTGCCAAGTGTAAAAAAGCCTACCTTGAGGCGAGGGGAGTAGATTCTTTAAGGGGGATCTCTCCAGGAGCGGGGGGAGGAAAAGCCATAAAGTCATCTGACCGTTTATCTCTTCCTGGGCTTGGCTCACAGCTCATGAACTGCGGGAGTCAAAGTGGATTTATTAGGGATTTTAAAAATAATCATGTGTTAGGTCCTTGGGTCTCAGTTTATTACAGGAGAGTGGCACTACATTTGGCAATAGGCTTTTGTATTTAACCACAGCTGGGTCAATTAATCTAAAGGTGACTCCAGGTTTTGGACTTCTTGACAATGTTCAAATGCAATAATAATAATAGTTTTCTTTCTTTTTTTCTTTTAGATTTTCTAAACCTCAGAAGAAGGTACCACAGACACCACTGCCCACACAGACGCTGCCTGCCCCTGCACTCCAGAGTACCTTTTCCTTGAGGTAAGACAGAGGCAAACACCAACAGAGCGCATTTATGTTTCACAGATGTTCTGGGTCAAAAAAGGATATGAGCAGAGCAGTGTTATTCTGAAATATTACTAGGATTGAACCAGCAGGTGGCACTTAAGAAGGTGTGTGTGATTAGTAGCAGAGGTGCACGCTCATTCAAAACAGACTTCATAGGAAACCAGTCAGACATAAATCTCACTAACAAGGAGGCACGGGGCTTAGGGCAGCTTTGGGGAACCTGAGGGGCGCACTTACTTTAATTTTGACCTGTTTCTGTTGCCTGGACTGATTTAAGTCTTCAACAAGAGCACTAATCATTATTTTTATTATTCCCAGATTTGAACACAAAAAAGAGAAGAGGACCACAAGAGGTTGTAGGATGCAAGTGGGAAACATGTGCATCTGGCCGGACGACAAGGCACACGTCGTGAAGAGGAGAAGAGGCATTTATGGGCCCCAGGTGGTTTTCTGCAATAAGGCCACGAGTAAAAATAAACCAAGCACCGTTTTTACCCACAATGCAACAGAACTAAAACCTGGTAGCCATTTACCTGGAAGGACTCCTGTCATTTGCACCTGCAGCCTATGTGACCATGGCTAAAATCAAGGGGAGCTATTGGGACTCTCATCTGGACCAAAGAGCTGTGTTGTACTACAGCACCAGCCACATATTGCTATAGTGTTTATATTGCGTGTATGCACTTCAGATGTTTATTGTATTGCATTTAATCTTTTTAATAAATGTATATGTAGTGGAATTTATCTGGTCTTCTTCTCTTACTAGTACTTTTTATATATAACTAGAAGCTAGAAGTTATTGGCCATATCAGTTATAACTATAGGGCTGCACATTATATTGCAAATGAATTGGAATTTGAACTGGCACAGTGACCAAATTTTTGCAATTTCTGATTAACAGAATGTCCATTATAAAAAACAAAATCCTGTCTATTGAGTGTGAAAATGGTTTACCCTAGATTTCACTCTTTTCTTAGATACCACAGTCACTCATGTACACGTTTAAAATGTAGACTGTGAACTGAAGCCTGATTTAACTGCAATGTCTAATCACAATTGCAATACAAGAGGCCCATTCCAAAATCACACAGTCCTATTTTACTGTCAGGAGTTGCCACACAGCAGCTGTAACTCCTGAGAGCCTTGTGGAGTCACGGATGCCAGAGCATAAAATAATTACAATAGGAAACAAACACAGAAAAGTCAAATAAAGAAATGTAGCAGAGAGAGGCCAAGGAGGAAAGGTTCTCACACCAGATGATGTTGGCATTCCAGTGTGTGTTTGACCACTTCTGCAGCTCCTAAACTAAATTACACCGAGCAAACAGTCACTAAAACACACTAGAGTGAGGTCACTTTCCCCCAGAATTGTCCCTGTTCAATGATGTTACACAGAAAGTTACTAAAATGAAATTAAGAAATATATTTTATTACAACAACAGAACACTGAACTTTGCAGAGTTAGAAAAATAATCAGATGAGTTTGACTAAAAGTATATAAAGTAGTATAAAATCATTAACAAATAAACAGTACCCCATGTTTTCAAAGAGCTCTCCTGGGAGACAGCATAGTGCAGATCATGTCTAAAACAGTGCATTCCCACAGTCTGAGCAGCAGCAGCAGTAGTTTGCGCGGGTCACTGAGTGTCATAGAACAGTGATAACAGCCCCGGGCTGTGATCTGTGACCCCTGACTCCTCTTGTCCTCCTCCCACTTAACCTCCTTAACGGCTCTCCACCTTCTGTGTTATATGAGCAGCACAGGTGAGGAGGCTCCAACAAATCAGTGCATACAGGTGCAAGACTTCAGCAGTGCTTTTCCTCCACAGTCTTTCTTACATTACCTGCACTATCGATGTTTTGTTTTTTTTCCAGTAAGTAAAACAACAAACAGAAGGCCAGTGCAGACTAGTGCTGTGCAGTGAGATTGAGCAATCTCCTACTCAGCAGAGTGTTGTGTTGTTTCAGATACTCGATGAGGTCGGCCTGCTTGTCCACCACCTCAGTCAAACTGGAGCCTTCCCTGAAGGACAAAGGAAACATGCATGTGTTACAAGTATATGAGACGCCTGTAACCTTTACAACTGTTTATGTGATTTACAAAGAAACTACCAAATCATCAGCAAAAATCTACTGTGTCAGAAAAAATGTCCATGATGTTTGCCTTGCTAACATCTGCATTTACTCTGAGAAATGTTTATAATATGCAGTTTAATATTAAAGACTCTTAAGCAATACTATTCTCACTCTAATTAGATAATAAGGTATAAGCTATTTTAAATTGTGAATCAAATAAATATGAATTCCTATTTTTATTAATTCAACTATATATATATTTGTGTGTGTGTGTGTGTGTGTGTGTGTGTGTGTGTGTGTGTGTGTGTGTGTGTGTGTGTGTGTGTGTGTTTCATATGCATTATATTGTGAGTAGAGCAATTACTACAATTTACTTTTGTATATTCAGCAATTCAGTACTATGATCAGTTCAGTCACCTAAAAATAATGCATCAATGAATGGCGACAACCTTTATTGCCCTGAGACAGAACAATCAAGAACAAGACAAGTACATTGGGACCATTAACGTACAAATAATCAAATCTCATGAATTCAAATAGTGTATACCTGAATCCATTTTCTATTGGCACACTGGTCACGCTGAAGTTGTGCGAGTGCTCTTCTTGGCTCACGTCTGGGGGTGCTCTCTCCTGATTAAACTGCACCACTTTAACTGAAAACAAGACAAACAGATCGTACTTTTCGATGCAAATGAAAATAAAACGTTTTTGCACGTGGTGTGAGTGGCAGGCGGGCAGCTTCCTCACCCCACTAAGCTAAGCACTCGGGTGAGAAAAGGCACGCATTTTTACTGGCCCCTCATTGCTCTCCCTTTCCTAAAACACACAGCGGCCGTCACATCCAGCACTTAAGGCTTACGGCAGTTACAGGCCGTCATATCCTGCGCGCTGACCTCTAATTCAGCCACTCTTGACATACACCTTTACGCAGGGGGCGGGGCTGGCAGAAAGGTGTGGGTTGGGATGAGTGGGTGGGGGGTCACAGAAGTGGTAGTCAGCTCAGGGCTAGTACACTCCAGATGTGGGCTGAATCAAGATAAGACTATGTATGTTTTGTGTGTGGCTTGTTGGTGGTGGGATCACATTTGGGGAAAGGGGCGAAGGGCGGGGCGCCTCCAGTGTCGTTAGTCAGAGGAAATTGTCAGGGAGGTTTCTAAAGAGGATTACTTAAATGCGCCTCAAATTATTAAATTACCTCAAATTATCAATGGATATAAAATGGGGTTAATTTGGTTGGAATTTGCAAGTCCCAGAGCAACATTTTAAGTTTAACATTTTTGCAATATTGACTGGTGGGCTTTAAGTTACCTCATCAAAATCATACCTGGAGTTGTGTTTTGTTTCATTCACACATGTTTGAGTAACCCTTCATTATTGGTGTGTCTACATTTCTAAAGCTCAAAATGCTCAGTTCCACCTTGTGATGTCATGATGGTAAAAGGTAGCTCTTAATTTGAAAACTACTGTTAACTTTTAGTTGAGTAAAGACTGGCAATTCCAGGCTGAAATTATCCAAATGATTCTAGTGGAGGTGTATAAAGTTTAAAAACACAATGGAGCACTTCCTGTTTTACCACATGACATCACAAGGTGGAGATATTCACAATGTACAAATTCATGTGTGAATGAATCAAAACACAACTCCAGAAAACTGCATAATATGGATGCTAAGGTAAAATATAATGGAGTTTTCAGTTTTTTAATAAAGAGTATTTTGAAAACTAATACATGATTTAACACAAAACTTCATATAAAATAAATAAACAAGTGTGACAGCTGATTCCTGTGCACAACATTGGTGAAGGCCTCTACTGACCATTCCACTGTGTCCAAACATGCTGAGCACCAGTCCTGGACCTCCACGCCGGAGACGTACCCCATGTGTCCGACTAGCATCCACGAGAGCCGCACGCACTCAACCCAAAGGCATTCTGCACATTCCTGCATAATGCTCGACTAAATCTGGAACTGTTTGCGAGAGTAAACAGGGCCACAGTAAGCAAGTATGTGCAGAGAATGAGGCATTCCAGAAAGCACATGGAGGCTTAAAAAGAAGAATGCAAAACGGTAAAAGGACAAAAAGTGATGACGCAGCAGTGGTTAAAGGGAGTCTGTGAACGAAGAAAAGACTGAGACAAATGGCTGCCAAATATTTACCAGAGTTAATCATTTTACTGCTTAATGATTGCTCTGGGAATCTGAATAAACGTATATTATGGGTCTGATTTGGTGTGAACCCCTACAGCAGTAATCTAATCTCCTAATATGTTTAAGAACTGAAGCAGCTGCACAAATGCTCTTGTTTGAGTACGATTCATTTATTAATTTAGTTCTACAAAGTGACAAGATAATATAATGCAGTGTTGTCATTGTGTGATCATAAAATTTTGAATTTCGATACTAAAGCAGAGGCTAGGTACCATGGTTTTGATCCCATTATAATAATGACAATATTTATGATATAGATTGAGATCGTTCTGAAACTATTCAGGAAAGGTCCAATTTTGTCCTGTTGATGTGTTGTTGTTTTTTCTCTTTTTCATTCTAGTTTTAGATCTAGTTAAAAATATCAGTACTCAGCAGATCTTTAACAACTCTAATGTAATGTTAAGGTATAGTTTATACGTACAATTTGACCTAAAAGCGTAGGGCTGTAACAATCAAGCATAAAATAACATTATATGTAATAATATTATTTTATGCATGATTATATCCAACATTCACAATGAAGTCTGAATGTATAGTTTGTTTGCATTTCAGTTATTGTAGTTTATCAGATCATTTTTCAGTCCACTTTGCTTTTAAATCAGGTATGCAAATTGTACCACTATAGCTTATTCATCTATAAATATATTTAGCTAATTTTAGTCATTAGTAGTTTTGGTGGGCACAGAGCCTTGGATATTTCTAAGGGGTAATGAAGAATGATTAACACATGGTAAGTAACAGAAGAGACGATAAAACAATAGTAGGGCCCCTCAGGCAGATTGAAAAGTGCAGATACATGCTCGTTTAAAAATACACATCAAACATACTATGCTACAGTATACTACAGTACAGTGAGCTGTGTCACATGACCCACAGTCTGGTCTATAGGAAGTCTTTAAAGCCATGTAACAGCAGGGCCAAAAAGATCCCAGGAAGGCTCGATTGATGGATGGAATGATGGATGGAGGAGTCTAAAAGAAGTGACACATTTCACACGTCTCTGTTACAGGGACAGTCCCATAGGTCCTACACTACACAGACACTGCTCAGACCTCAGCACCTTCAGCAAGTGCACATTTCCAGGTGATTATCAACAAAAGAGGAGGTGAGAACAGACATTAGGTTAGAAGTTAGGCTTATGCTATGATGAGAAATGAAAGAGCTGATCTGTTGCGTTATTTCCTCATTTCCTGTTGTGTTTTGTTTTGTTTCATTCTCATGTTTAACAAAAAATCCTGCATATTAAGCTGAGCTCTTCTCTCAAACGGAAAGCACACTATTCCGCCTTGATGTCATGTGGTAATACAGGAAGTGCTCCACTGTGTTTTTAAATTCTATACACTTTCACTTGAATCATTTGGATAATTTCAGCCCCGGAACAGCCCGTCTCTACTCAACAAAAGCCAAAGCGTAATTAAGGTGTTAATGTGACACCTACTGCTACATGACATCACACAGTGTAACGGAGCATTTTGAGCTTTGAATATGTAGGCAGACTCATAATAAAGGGTCACTCAAACATGTGTGAATGAAACAAAACACAACTCCAGGAATGTTTTTGATTTTTTTGTAAAATAGGACCCTTAAATTATATCTAACACTGAGTACTTGGTCTTATGTAATAAAATACTCCTTATACGTATGCTATTAAACACTATCATTACAAGTAATCCCTCATCCCTTGCCACAATAACCCAACATTCACATCCTTTAAAGACTTCTTCGTTCCTGAGTAAACGGCTTGAGTAAAAGTATGTGGTGCCTTTCCTTGTGTCTGTACGTGAGAATGAATGTTGAGCATGTGCCCTGCAGTGTATAAGACTTCTGAGCTAACCCTTTGATGAGCGGGGCATGGTCTTTGAAGTGTATGTACTCTATAGAGCGCGGTATTCATGTTGAAATTAGCTCACTGAAAACATAGAGCCGAGGCCGCAGCATGCCCACACACACGCACTTCAAAGGCCCGCTGAACGAGGTCTTCCTGGATGGACCGTAGCTGGAGGCACTGTCCTCCTTACTTCAGCGTCTGCCCTCGAGCTGCAGCTCTATTTTCACTTCACCACGACTGTGACATCATCCCGACCCGACCGACAGTTTACACACTCACGAGGCTTAAAATAGTTAGTCTCTAGATTTGCCCGACTGCACTGATCTGAGGTGGAATGCGAGTTTTGAGAGGAGAGACCCCCCTTCACGTGGTTGCCCTCCCCACTGTAAACACGAGGACAATGTGAGTGTGTGAGCGAGTGTGTCTCCCAGTGCTCAGGTGGAGTAGTTGGGGCTTCCCTTTGGCTAAGCTAATGCTAAGGCCTCTTATCTTCACTGTTTGGCCCCTGGTATCTCCATAGCTTAATCTGTGCCCTTCAGCTGCCAAACAAAAGTGTAATATGAATTTCCTTTCCAACACATTCTTTAAGAACTATATCCTTCTAGCCTGTTCCATTTGGCTTCTAAACCTGGCTAAAAATGCACTCTTTACCTATACCTATAACTGGAAACATATGGTAACTTCATTGAATTGTACAAGCAATAACACCCATTATATTATATTGTCCCCTTAGGCCAAGTAAGAAATTAACAGATTTACAACATTAAAGGAGAATTGAGAAACCTTCAGTTACAGCAAGATTTGAGCAACACCTACCAGGATCTAGCACAAAATCCTGTATTAGAATCCTGTATTTAAGCAGATGAAATCCAACATCTCTGCCAGATTTTAAGGTAATTGGAGACAAAAACATTGAATGCACTGATACTGTTGAATGCACCATTCACAGTAATTTTACAACAATGCATGTAGAATAGAAAAACAGAGTTACCAAGCCAACTTATTTATTACAACTTTGGACTTCTTTTTTTTTGAAAGCCACCTACAAACTTCGACAGTTGTGGATTTGTTCCTAAAATAAGCCATATTTTCCTGTTCTGTTTCACATTCATGCACCCAGTGATACTGAAATACAGCATTTTTAAATGTGTTAATCATGTTACATAAGAGATTAAAATATGTGCATCTCATTATCACTGGTTCAACAATCACCCACATTGTCTTCGTTTCAGGGCTCATTTTTGTGAGACTTGGGTCGCATGTTTTGGGGTGTTTTTTTCCCCCAAAGGCTTAGTAGCCTTTTGTTCTCTGAAAATCTGACAACCCTGTAGGAGAGCTTTACAAGCATTTAAAATATATAGATGCCTTAACCTTACATTTTAAGAATCTGTGGAGCCAAAGCTGCCGTTACTAAGCAGCAGGTTGTTTTGACTGGTGAATAATCCGGTGTGGCACAGGGGTTCCCTTCCTTGCATCTCTGGTGTTTTGACTTATGAACTTACTTTATACATTATCTTTGGGGTGTCACTGGAAAGTTTTCAGTCTATCTAAAGTTAATCAATTAGGTTTCACGCTCTGCACACAATAGGGGGAATATACAGGAGCGGTTATTATCAGGCAAAGTTTGTGTGACAGAATAGGGCGATCAGCAGATTGGGGCAAAGGCACGCGGCTCAATGGTTGATTGTCATGCTGTCGGGTCTGAAAAGGGCAGGGCAGGCATTGTGATGCGAATGTCCTCACACAGATAGAGGGAGTGGGGGTAGTGTGTATAATGTAATCTATGGGGTGTGTCTGGCCATAAAGCACAGCTGACATCTCACATCTGGTTTGGGATGAAGGATGCTACACCACAAAAATTCACAATAAAACCGTTATAAGCTTGAGAATGAATGATGAATGAAACATTTTAACTACTGCTGCTACTACTACTACTACTACTACTACTACTGGTCCACAAGCTACAACATTTCAACTAGCTTGAGGCTTCATTGTTTGTTTACAGTTGGGTGGAGATTTTTAGTTCTCTCTTGGGAAATCAAATCTTTAATATTCTGCCTCAAAGACATATACACTTACCACTTCACTAATTAGGATATGTTGTAAATCACTCGATAATGGATTACAACTGATCAAGATCTGTAATAATATAAGTAACATACATAAATACAAATGTTTTATGTGGGATTATGATTGCATGAGTGGCTTTGGTAAATAAACATGAACTGAATAAAATGCATTCACAGAATTCTAGAAAGCTATACAATAATGTAAAATGAAGGGCAGGGGCCTATATAACTTTATGACTTCTTGGTTTCACAAAACTGATATTAATTAGCTTTATTACAATGATGCCTGTCTGTATAATGTCAGTACTTTTTGCTAATGAGAAGAACATGTCACCCTAGCTAATTGTTGAACTTAATGCCAGTTTTTGTTTCATATAGATAGGTCCACTAATTACATAGATATTTATTAAAAATCAAGTCAAAATATCAAAATTTTAACAGCAAAAAGGTTAATTCTGTAGAAATCAGCACTAACCATCAGCTCAGAAAACATGGTCAGATTTAAATGTTAAACTGACTGTACGGAAATACTGTTTTAAATGTTACCGTATAGATTCTCTTATGAGTGGAAGGATGTACTGATGTTTTAGCTTTATGTTATGAAGAGTATTTTACCTGTATAATAAACTAAACATGGTAATGCCACCAGCAGCTCCATCGCCAGAACAGCAAGCACAAGGTACGTTTTCAGATCCTGGTGTATTTTTGCAACCAAAAGCCACAGCAGCATGGCATTGCCTTCAAAGAACACAAAATATCACATCAATAGAATCAGATGCCATTCAGTCATTGAGTTGCTACCCTCTTGTGGTAAAAAGACAGTCTTACCCCCAGAGTGAAAAACCAGAGGCAGATGGATCACCTCTTGCATGTGTCTGTAGAATTTTAGGTAGCCCCTGGTTCTGGCCTGCCGGTGGTGGTTCTTGGCGCAGATTGAAAACAGCAGAACAAATACCCATAAAAAGACTTTACCAAACACTATGGCACCTTCTGGTCCAACAGACTGCAAGATGCTGTTGCACTGTTCTGCATCGCCTTCTTCTAGAATGCACATAACGGCCACCAAAACTGATAAGACAACGTACACCACCTGAAAAATATGGGTACAGACAACAAAATAAAGTTATTAATGATTATAAAAAAACACAATATGGAGGTGCTGTTGAAGCTTTTTTCTAGGCCTAAAAATTATACTAATGTTTAACTTAACTGTGAAAACAAGTATTGCAGTCAACTTAACTGACTACATCATGTTCCTTTTCTGACCAGGTAATAAGAAACATTTATACTCTAAACATGTATTACTTCAAATTATTAACATATGGTTCAACAATCGCCACCATAGGTTAAGAACCCTATGGGAAAAACCACATTATTAAAGGATGGAAGAAATGTGCTACTGCAACATTTACCAGGGAATAAATTGGGCAATTTGTTGCGTTAAATGGCAAAAAAATGAAATCAATATCAAAAGAACAAAAGAAAGTATTTGGACCAAAAAAAAACAATTGAATCTCGATCAATATGAATGTTACACAGGCTTATAAACAAGTCCATAATAACATACATGCAGCACTGAGAGCAGAGCAGCATGGCAGTGTGTGGACAGTGTCTGAAACTCCCTCCTGATGGCAGAGTGCAGGGCATCAGCTGAGATCAGAGGACTGTCCACCATGGAGTCTTCGTCCATACTTCGAGTGAAGTCCACTTCAGGAGCACTCTGAGATGAGCACAAGGTTGGATTAACCCACAATATGACAAAAATACAAACGTGGCTTCTCTTTTTTGGCTTAACATAGTAAGAAAAGAGGAAGCTTTAATATAACTAACAGCAATGTCTGAATATACTATGAAACATGAGATTGTAATGTGCACTGCAGCTTTTGAAAAGTCAGAACACCAGAATTAATAGAGATTAGACTAGAGACAGGTACAGGTACCAAAAGTGAAAGTAAAAGCAAAAAGCAACTTTAATGCTTAAAATCCAACCTATTCCTCTTGTATCCATAGGAAATAATTATATTCAGATAAAGCGCCATAAATGTAAGATCTTGCACATTATTTTACTGTGTTATGGAAAAGGCCAACCCCGTGAGTCACTCATCTTGAGCAATTTCTGTGCTACAGAAAACGCTAATAAATGCAGTATCATTGTGAGAGAAGAATAAACAAAATATACATACGAGATGTCGTGACGGTTCTCGTGGGTCCATTGCAGTTCGATGTTAAGAATTCATAAGGAAAAAACTGGTCAATTTATACTGCAAAATATAAACATGTTCACATCCTATCAAGTGATTGTAAACTTCCGGTATTTGTGTGACGTCCAAAGGTCCTCGAGTTAATTGACGTTGGTTCCTAGAACAATAGTTCCGACGTGTTTATTAAATTGTAAATGGGACAATCATCTCTATAGTATATGATACCGTAATGTTTTTCTTTTATTTTCTTTTTTTTTTTAATCAACAACAATTTTAATGTACTTAGCATGATTGATCTTGTATACGGTCGGTCTGCTAAAGTAGCCCATTCTGTAAAAGAACCACTAGAGGGCAGTAGAATACTAATAATGATAAATGCGATACCAAGTATACTGCCAGGAGTGCTCAGCTTTTTATTTAACATTAGCACTTTATCACAAGCATAATACTGCATGAGATGCATAATATCTCACAATGAAAAACTCACCACGAAACTCACTTAAAATATTTTATTGATAAACATACACTTGCTATAAAAGACAATTCTGCACCTCTTCCAGTCATGATTTGATGTGGTGTGTTCAGTTATGGTAAGCATTGACAAAAGAGCAGCAAGTAGTGTCATTGGTTTAAGCCTTGAGATGAACAAGGTGAGAGTAGATGGAGAAATGCTGGTATGGAGCTTCAAGTCACTGCATACATACTTTCTACATGCATGACTCCAACACACATGCACTTTTGTCTCTCACAATGTGCCATGACCCAGAGGTCCGTGTGAGTAGCCCTCTAATTCTTTACATAAGGCACTGATTCGAACAAGAATTCACAATATGTTTAGAAGATCTTAAAATGAAAGAAAATAACCCTAAAAACACAAATTATTAATTACATGCATTCCAGTCAAAGCAATGTCCAAGAACCAGTGTCATAATGGATTGGAAAACAATTGTGTGCATTTATATTAGAAAATATGATAAAAGATATTTTGTTAAGAAACATACAGCACTCTCAATGTTCCATCTGTGAATAAAATAACTTAAATATAGCTTTAGGTTCATGCAAATCCATAAACAGAAAATGAGAAGCACTAAGGCATTAAAATGGACAAGCTACTCCAATTTTGTTATTTTCATGATAGTTGTGCAAAGGGTTAAAGAGACTAATTAAATCCATGCTACAAATATTTATAAATAGCTGGAATTTTGGAATAGTGTTTTCGTCCGTGTGTAGATTCCAGTAAAGCTGGTTGTGCTGTTTATTTGGGAAACGTGATTCCAGAAGATTCCAGAAATGTTTAAAACGTTCAGAATGTGATTTAGGAATCCAGTAAGTTGTCTATGTTGAAAAGCTGGTGGGCATATTCAGGACATCATCATAGAGTTGTAGGCTGACCTCTCCCTGGACAAAACAAAGATGTCAGTAATGTGACAGTTCTGCAGACAAACATTTTTTTTTAGTCTCTAATTCTAATTTAAATTGTATAATTACCGAGGCTGTGCAATATTCCAAAGCGATACTACTACTGCTATTACGTTTACAACTACTACTTTCCATATATTCATGACTATAATCATTTTCAATGATGTGTGGACAGTTCTCACCTCGTGACGCGATGTAGCACTCGTGACAACTGAGCTGTCCATTACGGATCCTAACGTCAGTGCCTGCAGTGGCATCGCCCAGCTGGCCTTCACAAACCCCACACTGAAAACAGACCATTTACTATTTATTGTAACTCAAGAATTTCCAATACATGATATGAAATGCATGAATCAAAAAATAATTTAATAGGTCACTACATCAATTGAACATGGTGGTTTTAATACCGATTTTTTAAAATACATTAAAAAAAAATAGATTTGATTAGGGAGATATACTAGAAATGGCAAACATAAGCCAATTTGTCTGGTTCTGTGTTGTGTGTGTGTGTGTGTGTGTGTAATGCATACCTTGAAGCACTGCATATGGAAAAAGAGCCCCAGAGTATCAATGATCATGGCCGCTCCCTTTCCCAGAGGCTGAGAACAACCAGAACATAGTCTTTTCCCACTGACACATCTAAATGAACAGCAAACGGACAAGCAGTTAATGTACATACAGTATGTTATATAAAAACAGTACTACAGTTGCTAGCTGTAAGCTCAAGTACCTGCTTGGAGATGGGGGATGGGGTGATGGATGAGATTGCTGACGTCCCACTGCTGTGTCATGTGATCCAGACCTATCAATATGATCAGAGCACATCAGCAGTTTGCACATAAAGGCCGAATAAGACACACGTATGCTGATAGAGGGACATGGCTGTACCTCTTAACATTCTGTGGCTGCTTGGGCTGAGGACTATGGTCAAGAGATTCAGTCTTCAGTAGCTCCTGTTTTCTTGAAGCTTCTACTTCACATGTCGAGTCTATGGAAACACATACTACTGGTTAAAGACTGCATATGCCGGGTAAAAAAAAAGCTTCTTATTTTTACAATTTTCTGCATTTTATATACATAGAAGGCAGCTATATATACATACATGTGTGTGTGTGTGTGTGTGTGCGTGTGTGTGCGTGTGTGTGCGTGTGTGTGCGTGTGTGTGCGTGTGTGTGCGTGTGTGTGCGTGTGTGTGCGTGTGTGTGCGTGTGTGTGCGTGTGTGTGCGTGTGTGTGCGTGTGTGTGTGTGTGTGTGTGTATATATATGTACACACACACACACACACACGAACTAAGATGTATGGAGTTATGTAGCAAAAAAGTGAATTCTACTAAATTAAAAAAATATATATATACTTTAGATTCAAAATTCTTTTTTTAATAAATGAATAAATAAATAAAATTATAAATATTTTTTTACTACATAACTCCATATATCT
>JACN01056268.1:0-36456 GCA_000787155.1 Scartelaos histophorus | reverse complement strand
CTTGGCCACATTGTTGATAAGCTCCATGATCAATACAGTCTTGCCGACACCAGCACCACCAAACAGACCTAAAAACCACAGTATACAGGTGTATGAATATAATGTCAAGTTCACTGATAATTTACATTAGACATGGTGACATACCAATTTTTCCTCCCTTGGCATAAGGAGCAAGCAGGTCCACAACCTTAATGCCAGTGACCAAAATTTCCTGCTCCACACTCATATCTGTGAACTCAGGAGCCTCTGCGTGAATTGGGGCAGTCCTAAAGAAAAAATTAAATAAATCCAAATGCAGTGATGTGTAGAAGTTTAGAAGTTCCAATTCTAACATTAACTCACTGCTTTGTTGAAATGGGTCCTCTCTCATCAATTGGTTCACCAATTACATTCATAATCCTACCCAAGGTCTCAGGGCCGACAGGGATTCTAATGGGAGCCCCAGTGTCCAGAACTTGTTGCCCACGAACCAGACCCTCAGTACCATCCATGGCAATGGTTCGCACAGTGTTCTCCCCTGGACACACAAAAAAGCAAATGTAGGAATTTGTAGAGCCTTACATTTTAAACTCCGTCTGATATTTAAAACTTACCAAGATGCTGTGCCACCTCTAGGACAAGCCTGGAGTCACGGCCAGCGACCTCCAGAGCGTTGAGGATGGGAGGGAGGCCCTCATCGAACTGGACGTCGACCACGGCCCCAATGACAGCCACGATCTTCCCGCTGGCTGTAGCTGCGGCGGCGGCAGGAGCAACATAGTTTCGGCCTACAAAACATCAAATGACGTAAAGTAACTCACATTTCATTAAAAAAAATAAAAATCTCGTCAATAGTCGTTTAACGCAACAACCGAGTAAGCCGTACAAAATGTTCACATGCCTCTCACTGGTGACAGACTGACACTCAATGAATGAGCTGTGCTGAGCTAGTTAAGCTAACGCTGCTTCAACAACAACCTTCTTGCAGTTTTAGGGTCACCAGTTACGGTGTCCTTTATGCACATCGACAAGAACGAGTAGCATTATTAAAAAGGGGCTTTAATTTGTAAATGAGTCGGTCATATTTAAGTTTGGATTGTTCTCTGCACTGAAAGTTGACCAACATGGCCTCACGTCATTTACAAAGGTCATTTCTGCTAACACACAAACAACATCGCGCAAAGCTCGTCGTCCTTGTCGTCCCAATAAGAGAGAGTGTGGATACAATCATGCAAGCATGTAAGCAATATTCACAGCATTAAGAAACTATTAAAGAAATATGATCTCAAAGGCCTTGAGATCCACCGGTACACATTCAGCGTGGAGGTGACTAGCTAGCGCAAATCGAGGTTAGCCTAGCCACGACATTGTCACTCGCGTTTGCTTTACATGGCATTACTTCTGCATAAATGAGAAGCATGCATAACATACGTGAGAGGACAGCCGGGGATCCAACAAGAGCTTTCAGGGGCTGGGCCCCAGGCTTCAAAGCCTGCAGAGCCCCGGTGCAGCAGCGTCCCAGAGCTCCTAGCATGGTTAAAATGGCTGAAGGTGGAAAGAGACAGCGGAACTCCGAGCTTTATAATGATACCCGGCCCACCCCAACTGCGCTTGCGTCCTGCGCGATACTGTTTGGAGCATGCGCATAAACGCAGTGACATTCTGCCCTCCATCGACAAGGTGGAAACGGCCCAGGCACGGCCCAGGCACGGCCACAGCTGCGGCTGCAGCGCTCCCCAAAAACCAACCATCAACTGCACCTTTCAATGAGTCTTCACTGAGTTAGAACTATAAACGGGGTCCCTATTTTTTAAAAAAAACAAAAAACTGTTAAAATACATTTCCACTCATTATGCATTAATATCTGTCGCAAATCAATAATATAATTATGTAATTATCACCACTTTTAAAAAAAATCTCATTCCTAGATGTACAAATTGAGAATACCTTTGTAATATTTTTTTGCTGTCAATAGGGGGAGCTGTTGAACCACAGGAGAACAATAACCATGAGGTCATTTTCTTCATACTTGGTACAAGTACTCTTTCTTTATGTCAGCAAATTAGAATAGTTTTGTTTAATAAATACGCCTTTTTTGTTTTTGTTTTTTTCAGATGCACAAGGTTCTTTGAGTGTTTAAAATGAACGCTCTGAAGTAATATTTATCCATTTTTATTTTAATGATTTGATGTGGTTATAAAAACAGTAATTGCACATAGAGTGAGGTCTACATCACTCATCATGAGGGTGGTTTAAACATTTCTTGTTCTGGGACAACAACATCAACACACTGTCGGCATACTGTGGCACTGTTATGCTGCCAAAAATAATTGCGTGATCATCTTAACAGTACTGTAGCTTCTTGTTCTGTGTTTTCATTACCTGGTAATTCCTTTACTCTTTCCATGCTGTTTTGTGTTGATGTTGTGGTATTTTTTTGTTGCTCTAGACACGGATGAGACTGAAGCAGTATAAGAAAAGGCCAAATGCAGTTTGAGTGTATCTTCAATATATATGTGATGTCAGTGAGAAAAAAAGTCATATAATCTATTGACTTATTTATTTGTAAAAACCTCCATAACCATAATTGTTAAGCCAAAGATTTCAGTTCAGTTCATACTTTATTATGTGTAAAATACATGAAGCATTAATCTGGCAGTTCAGACTGGTATAAGACTTGTTGAGGCATAGAAATGTGTATCTTGGATCATTTTATTCACCTGACAAAGCATCAACAGCCACATGTCAGTCTCCTGCTGGTCTAAGAGTCTGTTTAAGCAACATGCATTAGCTTGTAAAAACAGTGGTTACACCAAATGTCGCAGGAAAGATACCTGCGGGGGATGGAAAATCAAAGCACCGGTGGCATTCTCTGTCTCATAAAGAGCAGCCTATTCCCATTTCTCCTCCTCCCTCGTGCCACACACTCTCTACAAGTAAATGGTCCAGCGTGGCTCTGCAAACAGGCTCTGCCGTGTCTTTTGACCTTTTGATCCCCAACCAACTCAACTCTGTTACAAACGGCACCACGTTGGATCTATGCTTTCATGGATAATATAAATGAGATCAATCAAAATCAATTATATACAGTCAAGTCAGCAAATCATTTATTCATGTACATGTTTAGATTATTCTTCATTATTAGTATACACTATGTATTTTTGTTCAGAGTGGCACTAAAAACTATTCTACCAGTTTTTTATGAATTAAATCTCCCTTTTAATTCTTGAATTCTTGTCATTGTTTTAAAATGACAAAAATTCTATGTTCTTGGGATGTTTGCGCTTTCTTGAGTGGCAGCTTTGCTTTGATGAATACTGTAGATGAAAAAACAGTTACTAACTCTTTTTAGTCTTCCACATTTGATATTAACCTTAGTATGTAAATAAAAAACATTTGTTAATCTGTTACTGTCAATAATTAATTGTTTTACCATCTCATATTTGTACAAGAAGAAAACAAATTCAAACAAACTATTAGCTCCAAAGCATTTATGAATTCTCTGTGCCTGTGTGAAGTTGAATCAAAATGACAATTTAATTTATTGAACACATTGTGAAGTGTTTCCCTATGTTTTATATTTGCTGCCCATTTGAAACTAATTATCTCACTGTCTCTTGCATGTTTCCAGTAATCACACAACAGCTTAATTAATGCTTTCTCTTTGTGTTTTCACAGGTGACTCATGGTATGCTGTTTCTGCAAGGTGTTTAGCCTACAGCTACTGATGTTCAGGTATCCAGGTGAGGTTTCTAAATGTCAGGTAACTATCAAACATAAAATCTACAATGTGCGGTTTATGGAAAATTTATAGTAATATACAAAAAGTTACCAAGCAACCCAAGGCTTTTTGTTTTGCCCTTGGGTTTACATCTTCTTAAATAGTTTAAGAAGTAGTGACAACTGCTCTGGAAAAATGGAAAAAGTTGTTTTATGGAGTCATTCAAAGTCTGATTCTATTCAAAGCCAGCTCCTTAACATGATGTTTCTGATGTGTCTGGATGTCTGCCCCCCCCTTCCGAAAAGGGAGTGAGTCTCAAAGAGGGCTGGCCTGGCTTCATTTACTGCGCCCCAGAATGGCTCACGTCTGAGGCAGTCTCGGGAGATCCAGGCAAAGTTTGGGCAACACACTTTCCCATTTGGTGTCACTACTTGATACCTGACTGACCTCCATCCTAACATCTTCAGGACTTTTCACCTCAAGGATACATAGGATTTAAACTATACCTAAGTTTTCCCTCAATGAAGAACACCTGTGCACTTTTCTGAACACATTGGCAACTCAGCACTATTGTAAGTTATGCCTGCATCATTTTTAAGCCGCTGATACCAGAGCCTGTTTGAGCTTGTTGCAGGTTGGTGGAGGGTTCAGTGGACCTGCGTGTTTATGAGCGGATTTCTGTATTTTTCTTTCTGTCTCTGCTCTGAAGAGTCATGGTCCCCTCTCTGCACTGGCTCCTACTCCTCTGGGGACTTCAGGGTCTCATGGCGCAAGATTTCGACGAAGACTACGAAGAAGAAGTGGTGACGACAAGAAAGAAGAGCAACAAAGTCTATACGTCTAACTCACTAGGCAAGAATGGTAAAAGTAAGTTGTCTTTTTTACTGTCATAGAAGAAGGATGGAGTTGAGGCTTACCACAGGTGTCAGCTGGGTAGTTATTTATCAGCGCTGCCACAGGTGGAGTAAACTAGAACATGATCCTCAACAAGGACATCGCTGGAGGATGCAGAGTGGATGGATCATATCTTCCAGCTATCCATCTGCTGCGCGACTCTTATACGCTCGGTTATCCAAATGTTTTATTTGCTCAGAATTCACTTTCCCCAGGCGCATTCTCTCACTGACATATTTTGCTGGAGATGTATGTGATTTATCTTCAGCCCGTATTAAATCAGTGACCTCCTTCTGTTGTTGAAGGGTGCCTCGGCGAGTTCAGCTACTTTTATTTCTCTTTAAAATTACATGTCGCATCCATGAACTTGTTACACTTTTCTTGCGAAGGCACTGGCCGATAACTGTTCAGTAAATCACCTATAGGCACCGTGAATGCACCACAGATAAAAGTGTCACCGTGCCTCTCGCAATTCACTTAGCTGTGATGAGTTAGCTCTTTATATTTGACCGGATATGAAAGTAATGAACTGTAAATCTTGGCTACAGGAAATACTGGGCAAGTGTGACAGTATGTGGATGAATACAGATAATGTCTAGTCTCTAAAAATGTCTAGTTGCTTGGTTACACATAGGGGTCTATAAATCCTTTTTTTTTTTCCTTCTTAGCAGTTGCTGATGAAGATTGCAGTTTGGAGATAGCCTTCCTGATCGACAGCTCTGAGAGTGCCAAAGACAACCATGCCCAGGAGAAGCGCTTCGCCTCAGATGTGATGGACCGTCTGCAGGCTGCGCGTCTGCAGACAGGTCGAGGCCTCATCTCCCGCGCTGCGCTGCTTCAGTACAGCAGTCACGTGATCATAGAGCAGACCTTCAAGCAGTGGAGAAGCCCAGATGATTTCAAAGCACGAATCGCTCCCATCGTCTACATCGGACATGGCACTTACACCACATACGCCATCACTAACCTCACCCGCATTTACCTAGAGGAGTCTGAGCCCAGTAGCATTAAAGTGGCCATTCTGCTCTTCGACGGCATCTCCCATCCCAGAAATCCAGACATATTCTCGGCTGTAGCAGATGCCAAGAATCAGGGGGTGCGTTTCTTTACCATTGGCATCACTCCGGAGGCCAACGAACCCACAAACATCGCACAGTTGAGGCTCATAGCAAGTTCTCCTGCCTCCCGCTACCTCCACAACCTGCAGGACAGAGCCATTGTGGACAAAGTCATAAAGGAGATCGTAAGTAACTTCATGCTATCAGTTAGATAATTCAACAATTTGATAAGTTCCAATATTATTATTCTCTTTTGGCTACAAAAAGAAAAAAAAGAGGCAACTGGCACTAGTTGAATCTGTCTGGAGATGAAATAAAGAAAGCATTGAGTATAATATACATTGAGAGTTAAAGGTCCTATATTATGCAAAACTGACTTTTAGCCATTTTATAATTGCTACCTTTTCAAAAACATACCTGGAATTGTGTTTTGTTTCTTTCACACATGTTTAAGTAACCATTTATTATTAGTCTGTCTTTATCTCCAAAGCTCAGAATGGTCTATTCCACCTTGTGATGTCATTTAATGGCATTTTCCAAGTTAACAGCTCCTTTTCCCTTTAGTTCTGTAGAGATTGGCAATTTCAGGGCTGAAATTATCCAGATTATTCTAGTGAAGGTATGCAGACTTTAAAAACACGGTGGAGAACTTTCTGTATTACTACATGACATCACAAGGTGAAACCGAGTGTTTTCTAAATATGCAGGGATCATGTCTTAAACATGTGTGAATGAAACAAAACACAACTCCGTATATGTTTGTGATGAGGAAACAACATTATTAAATAAAACAGCATAATATGGGCCCTTTAAACAGCAATTTCTTAGTTATAGACTTTATTTGAAATTTTGCTGAAGTTCATATGCATCCAAACTTGCTCAGACCTGCAAAGACATTTTCAAACACCTCAGCATTTCTGTAGCTTGGAGGTCTGATTGCAGTTATGATTCTATAACCTATTCTGTAACAAGGCCATTGTTGCAACCGATGAAGGCTTATTCATTTTTTTTTTCTCTCAAGGCAAATGAAACCAAATGATTTTTTGACTTTTGCAGGCCACCTAATCAGCACTTTCACCGTGTGGCTTTCTACACCACCCTCTGCTATCATATTACATCTCTGAATTACACCTGCTGCCTGCTACCATAGTAACAGATCATACAAGCCATTGCCAGAAAATGAATTCCCAGCAATTTCCTGACACATTCTCTTCAATATGAAAAAAACCCGCCCTTGTTTTTAATTATTTATTCTGTTTTGGCCTTTCTTTTGTAAACCGCTGATGTATTTCCAGTGAGTTAATTAGAACATGTGCAGTACAGGAACTTCCTGGAGTCACAACCAGGCGATTGACCGAAACATGTGCTCTACATTAAATCACTTTGTGGGAAAAAGTAGGAGCAGGAACCCAGCAAGGACATATATGCACGCCACATCGTTCAGACAAAGCCACTTCAAAACCCGCGCTTGCTGTTGATCCAGGTGGTGCAAGTCAAAACACAAAGAAGAAAATGTTATAAATGGTGTATGGTGACTTTGAGAGAATTTTAATTGACAGGGGCTGGCATGGAGGAGCCCAGTAGCAGGTAGAGCTCAGTTGCACAATATGACAAAAATCAAATCGCAGTTTAAGTTTGCTCTAATTATCTAATCATTTAAATTATAGTGCTTCAGATTAGATAAGATTCCTGGCCTCTACAAAGAACAACAAGGATTTTTATATAAAAATTTTGTAGTAGCTGTAGATTAGACCTGTACAAACATGTTCTTTACTTCATGGGATAGTTCACTCATCTTTACAATATGCACTGTAAATTGAATCTGCTTTTTAAACATTATCGCATATCTAATCTCATATCTAATTGCAATACATAAATGCAGAAAAAGTGCAATTACATTTTTCCTCATCAAGAGTCTAGAGGCCTTGCCATTAGCAGTAATGTCGAAATAGTTAGATTGAAGAGTCTGCCTATAAAGAAGTGAAAAAAAAGATATAATAGGAAGAAGAGAGCACTGTAATCTTGCAAACAGTGGTGCAAGGGCATGTGTCTCCTCTTTTGTATTGAATTTTACAGCTACTTCAACCACGACATTTACAAGCACGATAGCAAATGGATGATGGATTGCAAAAGTACGATTTTGATTATATTCATCTGATAATCCAAGTTCTGTTTTTCTCTCTACTTGACTCCCGCTTTGATCTGGCTGCGGAGACGGCATCTGTATGTCATAAGCATGTTCCAGCTCTGTCCCAGCTCAGAGGCAGTCTTTTATTCTCGGCGTGCCTTCTTTTCAAACACATTCCCTGAAAACACATCTCTCACTGCCGCTACCTAGAGATGCTGCTGCTGCTATTCCTGAACAATGCATGTGGTTCGCGTTGAGTCTCCGGTCTGACCCCTCGTATAGAAACCGTGGTCAGCTTTCATGTGTTGAGAAACCCGAGGCGTAAAATGCAGCGCTATGAAAAGATGTGAGCCTCGGTAAAAGGAGTGAGTCAAACCTCACACGCACAAACAGGTGGACAGGGTGGAAGGCCATTTGACAAAACCATCCCTGCGAGTGGAGATTCTGAGTTATATGGTGAGAGGAAGGTGTGTAGGATTTCAGTGGAATCCAATGAAACGATATTTAAGACAGAATAGATATTTGCCTTGCTTTGGGGGCTGTAGAAAAAGCTTGGCATATACAGTGTATTTCCTTCTAAATCCAAGGTGCTGTCATGTGAAAAAACATTTCCAAATGTGTTAACTGCCAGGGCGTGAATGTGTTTAAGTCTACAGTAAAGTTTTATATGCAAGCTTTGATTCTTTTTATTTGTGCAGTGTGAGCCAAATGAGGAAGTATAGTTCTGGCAGCTATATGTTGGGTCTATTAATGAACCCTATAGATTTTCATTTGAGCTTTTACATTTAGCATATGGATTTAATGTAACGGTGTGGTTTCTTCTTTCTTTGTTTTGCAGACAACACTGGCAGATGAAGGGGTAAGCCTCAACAGTGGAGTCTTTCACATTATTGTTTGTGATCTCTGTACCCCTTCTCACCACTGCTTCTCCATGTGACCAGTGTCCACTAGCCCAGAGTAAGTGTGCGTGTGACAAGGGCGAGAGGGGACCCAGCGGCCCCCCTGTAAGTATTTTCCACCCTATTCAGTCTAAGCATTTTACAAAAGCACTGTTTTTGTTCTTAAGAACAATTACTCCCAAACAGACTCCAGTTGAAGTGCCGCTGACAGCTCCACAGCTGACAAAGGCATACTCATCTGTTACAAGCTACAAAATTGTAGGGTTTTAAGAGAGTTTAGTAAATGATGTGGTTTTTTTGAAGAGCTGTAAAGCCCAGCAGCAGTGAGAGTAAGAAGAATGCCTCACATTCCTATGCACTTTATGGAGAACATGCCTAAACAGACATTTACATGAGGAAATAAGTAGAATCTTGTTGGTTTGGAGGTTTCGCCTGCTTTGGGATTGGCTGAGGACACAAGAATCAAATGACTCTTGCTCAACTCTCTTTATGTTGCGATGCAGAGTCTGTCTTATTATGAAAAAGGTCATCTGCAATTAGACGCAGCGGTTGCTTTGATGTACATTCACAGAAAGAGAACAAAAGCTGTTTCATATCACTGACACCAGTTAGACTTGGCTGCGTTGTGGGCCAGCTAAGAGACTTGTAGAGAGATTGAGATGGTTGCAGGATAAAAAGTTGTACTCACGAACATGACTGCAGCAGACGGATCTTCCGGTCCACTCCAATTCACCTCTGACTCATCCAGAATGCTATTCTAACATGTGGGTTTTCCCCATGTTTCTGCTTTAGGGCAAAAAGGGTCGTCCAGGCGAGGATGGAAGCCCTGGGCTCAAAGGACAAAAGGTGCTCCATGTTTATTATTTATATCTATTTTTATATTGTTTCTCTGCTCTTATTTGGGAAATGCTTGGCTGGCACATGCACTTAATGAGAGTGTTCTCCCCCAGGGTGAGAGTGGACTCAGCGGTCTTCCGGGTCGAGAAGGAGCAGAGGTGAGTCGGTGATGGGAAGTTAATTGCTTTGCGTGAGGTAAATTGCTGTTGTTGCTCTATATGGGCATTAAGAGGATAAGCAGTCTCTTTATGTCGTCTGTGTGACACTGTTTTGGTTCTTTACTTTCCATGCCTTAACTGTGTTTTGTGTGCACAGGGGAAACCAGGATACAAAGGCGAGAAGGTACGTATGGATTAAACGCCTCCTCAGCTACTTTTGGAAAACACATTTAGGTTGCAGAAGTCTGAATTTTGTAACTTTCAAGTAATTTTTATAATTAAGATGAATCTATTGTATGTTATGAACTCTAATGAGCCTAGTGAATAGACTAAAGCTATGCTATTGTGCCAGTTTACATGGATTCTAGCTGAAGCCTGTTGCTTCATGTAAACAGAGCTCTGTCATTAAAATGATTAAATAAAGCCATTAAACTGATGTCTTTTCTCTTGCAGGGGGAACGTGGCGAATGTGGTGTACCTGGAATTAAAGGAGACAGAGTATGTTGATCATATATTGTAGTTATTATTTTGTCAGCAGTTAAAAACTTATAAATTACATTGTAGATTGTGCAGGTATGATTAGACTGATGTGCATATGTGCTGTTATAAGGTAACCTGTTTTTTCCTTTAGGGCCCTGAAGGGACTGTGGGGCCTAGAGGAAACCGTGGCCTTCAGGTTAGATTCATTTGAATAATGCTCACAATACCTTATTACACACATTGAGTCATTATAAAATGTCAGTAACTCAATCTGTGTTAAATAATTTTTAATAACATTCTCATATTTGCCCTAGGGTTTGTCTGGCCCACCTGGTGATGCTGGCCCTGAAGGTGTAATGGGCAAAAAAGTAAGTGAACTGTTGGGTTAAAAAATTATGAATACCTTTGTGAAAGTGTTGATAATACAAAGGAAAAAAGAAAAAAAAAATGAAGCGAACACTCCACTGTAACTTTTTATGCGAGTGAATGCCATTCGCTCCAAAGTCTGGCCTCTAACTGTCCACATGAAGTGATCAAAGGTGACCCGCAGTCACAGAACCAGCTGCATACCTGTCCAGACTGGATTCGATACATAAAACCTTTTTTTTCAAGGGAATTCAGTCTGGTTTAAGTTAAGTCCTTTCATGGCCATATCAAGAGGCACATGTCAGCAGATTCATCAGGACAAAGGAAATAAACGAGTCTGCTATGGGAGAGCTGGCGCAGGTAAAGTCAAAAGTGTGAAAAGAAAAGACATATCAAACTTTTCCTCATAAGCGTTTCAGCAGAGGTCAAAGTCTTTTGATCAAATCTTTCCATCATTGGTTTAAATAGCAACATAATCAGAAACAGGGGCAGACAAAATATGCAAAGATTGCATGAGTTATGATCTCTCACCACTGGAACGCTGGTATCCCTGTAAGCAGCTCATCTGTTATTACCTTGTCAACCTATTTGTCTCATCCTATTTTTTAAACCCCTCTCACACGTTATAGCGGCCAATTTGGCCCCGTGCCACACTCCCACCGACCTCTGGCTCCTTAATTATTTTAGAAGAATGTTCATGCTGATTGTCTAGCTGTCATCCTATATCACCTGAACAGCAGACTAATGTCTACTTTTAAACATTGTCCTGACTTGCTGGAAAGGGCAGAGGGATGTGAAAAAAGAATAGCGGTATGCTATCGCTAACGTCTCCACACCCTCTTCACGCCTTGAGTGTGCCCTCCTGCTGCACAGGCTGGATGTGATTTACTGCTGCTGGCTCTGCACTGATAAAGGCTGCACTTCAAGAACACCACCTGAAACCCTCTCATACCCTATATGGTTACAAAACTAAAAACTACACGTTCAGAAATATTGCATTTTCATTCCCTGCAGTAAATGCCAGGAAACGGGTGATAATTTAGCCATTGACATCATTAACATGCCTTTTTTATAGATTTTCAATGTTAAAACAATTTTAGTCCAAATATCCGATTTTGTAATGATTAGACACTTAAAGGATCAAAATGTCATATCCATTAGACACACAGAAAAGTAATTCTGCAAGTCACTGCAGAACACGTGGCCGTTTATTATAGGCATTGAAAGTTGGCTCGGTCCTTTACGAGCTGTATTACATTCAGAATACAGCAGCATCAGGCAGTCAGCTAACCTCTTTTACTTGTACATTTGCGTAGTGCTCTTGGACTGTGCCAAACAAAGCACTCTGTGTGTGGCTGTTCATCTGCATGCTTCTATGTTCTTTACTGTCTGTATATACTTGCCCTTGTTTTATAGGGGGAACGGGGACTTCCTGGGCCACCTGGAATTCAGGGCGAGACTGGGATCGGCCTGCAGGGACCTAAGGTGAAGCTGCCACCTCACTGCATCGGAAAAGTAAATGAGTAAGTCTCCGCACTGTGCCTCACCTGCTCCTGTGCTTTCAGGGGGACATCGGTTTCCAGGGGCAACCAGGGCCCCCAGGCCCACCGGGGGTAGGAGAGCCTGGGTCACCGGTAAATATGGCAATGACAGACTCATCAAGAGACTGGCACAATTACAAGTCCACAACATCTATTTTCTTGCTTTATTCAGGGACCTCAAGGGCCACAGGGTGTCCAAGGAGAGAGGGGGCCGACAGGAGAAGGTCTCCCAGGTCCTAAAGTGAGTTATTACTTTCTCTGTATTTAATATCCCACACGTTATATAATTTTTCTTGAAAGATTTTCACTCTGCGGTGAATGGAAAGCCCAAACCCTGTGACCTGTTTTCAAAGACTCACCTCGTCTCCAGTGACCTGGCACGGGCCCCTCTGTGCCCCAGGTCTCTCAACATAATGACAGCACTTAGATGAGGTATACATATTAGCACATATTAATTCCCATGCAGCGCTGTGGCATGGCTCTCATTACTGTCAGACGTGTGTCTGGTTCATTGTCCCTGACAGAGGACGGGTACAATAGAAGTGAACCAGGAGCGACAGTGGTGCTGATGGCCTCTGTGCCGCCTCTGTGTCCACACATCACGTCATGCACAAGGTCACAGACACATGTCACACAGACACTTCCTCTGCCCCAGCTCTGCTGTGGGCTAACTCGTCAGGCTCCATCACAAAACTGTTTTATCCTTAAAGGCTTATCAGCTGAAAATGAAGTGGGATGCCATCGTCACACAATGATAGTTACATGGCCAGCGTGAGCACCTGGGCGTGAGCTTTTAAACAGCAGAAGTGTTTGGCAATGCACTAGAGCAAATCAAATCAAATGATCAGAAAGTCCCAGGTCTTTGAGGAGAATTTTTTTTTTTTTTTTTTTGGATTCTGCCCTTTTATTGTGGACACCTGTAAGTTATGATGAATTGGATTTCTTACCTGCTACTTCCTGTGATGGTTGTCTAATTTATCGGTTAACTTGCTGACAGTATATTTCCACCCTTAGCAGGACTGCAGCCCCATCCACTCTTGCCTTTGGCCTAAAACCTGCACACTTTCCTGTTGTCTGTGGCCGTGCAGATGGCGTTACTTCCACAGCAGCGTTCTTTCTTATGACATGCCTCAACAAGATACAGATTCACAAGAACTCAGCAGCAATATCACCGTTTTTCCACATCATTAGCACTTTGGCTTGTGTGCCGAATAGGGAATCACGCAGTTATGATTGTCTCTTTTCTTTCATATGCCGCAATGACGTGCTGTGTTAATTGTGATTTGATCGTACCTGCAAGTGCCTTTCTGTTGTCCTTAAATGACTGCAGAAGAGAAAATATCTCCAGACGAAAAATGTATCCTCCCCAGTCATATATACAGCTCTGGCACTATTATGCGGCACTCTTCTCATTGTGTTTACTGTCAGCTTGGATTACAGCTCTAATCCCTCTCTGTACTCTGGCTTCTTCTCTTTAAAAACGCTCAAATCGGCCCTTGAGTGTGGCCTTAAGGCATGTAAAATACTGTTAAACAACTACACGGAGATGAACGCTGCCAGAGCCTGACTTGCTTCCGCTTCCCCTACATAAACTTTGCATTGCCATCACCTCAGGCTTCCCTACAGTTCGTTCTTACAGACGTTTTTATCGGCACAAGTAACTTTCTTTGTCTATTACATGTGTCTGATTTGTGTCTGAAATACTGCGGTGAATGCTTGTAAACGGTTTATTGAGCAGAAGCTCCAGGCGCTGACAGGACCTTCAGGGGAACAATCTGAAAAGGATAGAGTAGTAGAAAGCAGCTCTTAGGTGAGGAGAGAAATCATACAGACGTTTGATTTTCCAGCTAAAATCCTGTGATCAATAGCGAGGTTCTTTAACTCTCTCTCTTCTAAAATCCCTTCCTTTAGCCTGCTATTTCTATTTTGCACAGATTTAGGTTTTCAAAAAGATGTTATGACATTTAAGATCGATATTCATGGTTAATTCACACACACGTTGATTACAGCAGCAGTACACTGAATTAAAGCTCAGTGCTGTGTGATAGCAGCAGCAGTACAGTAGTGGTTTCACAAATGTCTCAGAGAACCAATTTGGAACACATCCCAGAATTCCTTTGGGGTTGTTTCTGTGGTTACAAGCTAAAGTAAAAAAAAAAAGATTAGTTTACATTGGTTTTTGAGCAAAATGCATTTTTTCAGCATTCCACAGCGACATAAACAGATTTATTGTATCTCAAATAAAATATGTAAATAGAGTTTCTGGTGATGTATTCTGTTCAAACACCAGTGCAATAATACAGCATGTTAGCTATTTCCTTATAAACAAGGAGATTTGCTCTGGCCTTTTCCCTAGTTTAAAAACATTTTTGAACAAGGAAAAACAAAGAACTACATACCCAATATTACCAACAAAGAAAGAATGAGGAGGGTGTTTTTACAATGTATATTTTACTATTTGTTTCTTTTTCATTTACCGTATTTTTCGGACTATAAGACGCATCTAAAATCATTAAACTTTCTCAAAAATCAACAGTGGCCTTATAATCCAGTGGCCTTATGTATTTTCTCAAAAATCAACAGTGGCCTTATAATCCAGTGGCCTTATGTATGACCTTTGGTTGTGTTTAACCTCCAACCGATTTTATCTTGTAACATTACGGCTAATACGTGCGGACGAGTTATACCCGTGCGTTATATGAGTTATTGTGCCTGCGTTAAGGGTAGTTCCCTGACTAATTAGAATATTCCCACAGTATCCTTGTTTTGGTTGATCTCGTTGCTACACACTCGTACACACAGGCTGTAGCTCACCATAGTAGCTCCGGAAATACTAGACGCTATTTTACTTTATTTTAATATTGGACTAAGATACAAAGAAATCCTTGATGCACTTGCATCCCAACATGGCTTTATTATAAGTCTGAGACGCCTCAAGAGAGTCCTGAGAGAGAATGGGCTTTGCCGTCGTAGTTTTTCTGACCAAGGAACAACTATAGATTTCATCATCAGCCAACTTAATACCCCAGGTCTCCTCCACGGTGCCGCTGGATGCAGCGAAGTGCCTGGAACACATGACGGATGTGCTCCTTCCTTCTGCATGATTCGCGCAAGTTTGTATTGCGCATGTCATTCCCAGTTCTACACCATGGAAAGTGAGGGAATGTGTTCTAACGTGCTCCCACGCTTTGGATATAAATCACGTTTTAAGACGTTCCCTCACTTTTAATAACTCGTGCGCACGCCTTAACACAAAGCGTGCGCACGGGTTATAACTCGTTCGCTTATTGTGCCTTATAATCCGATGCTCCTTATGTGTGGACAATGACACAACTGACATATTATTTGATACTGCGCCTTATAATCCGGTGCACTTTATAACCCGAAAAATACGGTACTGTAAATTAAATGTAACCATTGTGTTCTCACAGGGTGAACGAGGCCTAGAGGGTCCGCGGGGGCCCAGAGGACCACAGGGGCCGGGAATCAAAGGTGATAAGGTAGAGTTGTAAACCAAATACCTCCAAAATGCTTTCCCTCAAAGCCAGTAGAATTGAACAGAACAGATCGGGAGAAGCGGTGTGGTGAACACATGGTAACTCGTTTAAAGTTGTGTGTAATTACATTGGAAATGATGTCAGTAGGAAGTGAAGCGAGAAATGTAAACTACATATTTTCTGTACATATTTGTATGTTTTCATTGTGTAAGTAGGCCAGTCGAAAACAAACATGCAGTGTTATTGTTGGTTTTTTATCTATGCCAAAGTAGAACGGTGGCTCTAATCTGAACTGTGTTTTCTTCAGGGTGATTTTGGACCACCAGGACTTCCAGGACCTCTTGGCCTCACAGGGGCAGGGATACAGGGGGAAAAGGTATTTAAAGTTATTTTATTATCATTGCAGTCATTACAGTTGTTATAACTCTTACGTATGTTTTAGGGCGTGGAGGGTCCAAGGGGGCCACCTGGGTCAAGGGGTCTACCAGGAGAGGGCTTACCAGGACCCAAGGTTTGTACACACATTGACCTATAAGGCTTACAGGGTTTTGTGTATTTGTGCTTAAGTAGCTCTGTGCTGCAGGGAGATCAAGGACTGCCTGGAGAGACTGGTGCCCCGGGAGAGAGAGGAGCTGGCGAACCGGGATCCAAGGTGGGTTAAAGCACTGTTTAAATGCTCATTAACCACAAGTGTTTGTCTTTGTGACTATTTAATTTAAGTGATTATTTGTCTGTTTCAGGGAGACCCCGGGGCCCCAGGAATCTCAGGGGTGCCCGGCCTGCCAGGGGAGGACGGGGCACCAGGCCAGAAGGTCCCTAAACTCATGATATATTACGTTTACTATGACTTCCACAGTCATTTCAGACACTTATTATCATAGCCGCTGTGTTTCAGGGTGAAGTAGGAGCACCAGGTCTCCGTGGGCTTGAAGGGGCACCTGGACTTGGGACTCAAGGAGAAAAGGTATCTCATTACATCACTGTTAAATCTGATGACAAGCTCAAACCCTCATGTATCCTCTGATGGCTCCTTTCAGGGAGACCAAGGTCAAAGAGGAATCAGAGGCTTGACCGGTCCACCTGGTATTGCTGGACCGTCAGGACCAAAGGTGAGATAGATAGAAGCTAAATCAATACTAAACAATAATAATTATGCTAATGATCACTTCATCAGGGAGAGCCTGGGACACAGGGTCGACTAGGCTTACCTGGTCCACCTGGACGCTTTGTTGTTGGGCCTAAGGTAATACATAAAAGCAAATATGTAGTTAATAAATGTATGTTCTAGCTAGTACTATGTGCTTTTTCCTATTAGGGCGATCCAGGCCCAAGTGGTCCACCTGGCCCAGTTGGGGAGACTGGCTATGGACTCCCTGGTCCAAAGGTAAAAGATCCTAGTTTAATGTCTTGTGCACAGAAGTGTCTTGTGATCATCAGAAAGCTTTTAATAATTCAGAAACTAAGAAATGATCATGTCAGTATTTCACATTTTAATCACAGTCACAGCGTCTGGCAACACTTTCTCATTATGGGATCCATCCTCCACAGTTTTCCCATCATTTGATAAGAATGAAAAAGTAATTACTAAAACATGATGTTGTGTTCTAATCGTGCATCTCCACATGATGTCGTCAATGGCCTGCATTTGTTGAAAGAGTCATGTTGCGTAAGGCCACCGCCTGTTTGGTAGTTGTTACATTTTGGATGATGTATTGACCTCTTTGTAGAGCATATGCCTCCTCTTACTCTTACATTCCTGTTGGTCGTATGTAGCTCTGTGTGTAAATCAACTCTTTGCTGTTATGTTGGTGAAATGTAGATTTACTGTGTGTTCTTCAAAGGGCGACCGTGGAGATACAGGATCAGGGGGTCCACCTGGTGCTAAAGGAGACGGCTATCCAGGCCCTGTGGTAAGATTCACTCTTAGACCTCTAACCCTGTTTATGTGTGTGCTGCTACCTGCAGAGACTACTTCCACTTACAATGTCGACAGGTCCAGGAACCGTCAATTTAATAGTAAAAGTTATGCAGAGCAAACATCAGATGTGTGCTGAGATTGTTTTTCTTGTATGGAAATGTTTATGTTTATGTTAATAATAAAATGAAATCTCCTTATTTGTTTTTAGGGGCCTCCTGGTCTCCCTGGACTTCCAGGGGAACCTGGACAAGAGGGCCTTGGCATCCCTGGACCAAAGGTAACAAGACTAGAGTCAGTAGTTTCACTATTGAAGTCCCAGTGGGCATAAACTACACTGCTGTGCATTTGTCTGAATGAACCATAAATGACAGGAGACATGCTGAAACAATTGACGGCCATCTTTATAAAGAAGAACAAAGTAAATTCCATGATCCCACTTGAAACCACTGCGAGAACCACAAACAACACAACATCTCATTTTTCTCATAGTGTGACCGTGTGACACTGAGTGCACCCAGTGACTCCTTTGTCCTTTTACTTTTCTTAAAGAATTATAGGTATTTAAAGGAATACTATTTTACATGACGATTTCAAAACATAACCACAGTATTGATAATCATATGAGGTCCATTGTTTGAGATTGGTTTTGAGATAAGTGAAGAAAATCTTTACTGTGAGAGCTATGGTCATTTTTTCAAGGAAAACTAATTAAAGGAAACAGGACGGTGCTCACAGCACAGAGGTTCATTTGCTTGATGGATTGTGTGTTGCTGTGTGTAAATATTCATGTATTGTGTCTACGTTGCCTTCTTTTCAGGGAGATATTGGCTTCCGTGGACCGCCTGGTTTACCCGGACCTCCGGGCGAAGGCCTCCAAGGACCTCCAGTACGTATTAACATTTTCCTATTTAGACTACAAATGATCTGCAGCTAAACTTAACATGCCTTTTTTTGTCTCTCCCTCAAAACACTTTCCATCTCCTTCACATTTGTATTCAGCTTCTGCTTACACATGACAAGGACAACATAATAATGTGTTTACTAATGCCCAAAGCCTTCTGTAATTGTATTTGACATAGAGCCAGATGGGCCAGATTGAGTCATGTCCTCAGAAGAGTTAGCTCCTGTCATAAAGTGGTAAATTAAAAAGGCTGTGCCTGGTCTCTTGTGTGAAGTGCCTCACTGCAGGGTCTCATTCAGAGCAGCATACTTTTGTTCAGGCTGTTTATGATGATCCACCTCACTCTGAGTGTGAACCTCTATGGGCATATGTGTGTGATGAGGAGCTCCTGGTCTAACAGGCCTCTCTGCAGTGACACTGCACCCATCTGCCCTCCACATCATGCCCTGCACCCTAGGGACCCAGCAGGTCTGAGCGCTTCAGGCACAAGGCACCGTTTAATTAGGCACTCAGCCGACTTGTCAAATATAAAGGGATTTCAGCTTTCAGACTGGGTCCATGTGGGACAGAGAAGGGTGACTCAGATCCTTAAAATGGCCACCTTCTCAGCATACTCCTAATATTGTGCTCGAAATAAATTAATCTCTGATGAGTTAGAATACAGTGATATGTGTTGGAATACCAATCATGAACTTAATGTATCCTTAAATCTGTTTTAGGGTAACACAGGCAGGCCTGGGCCACCTGGGCCAACTGGACCTCCAGGACAAGGAGTTCAAGGGCCAAAGGTGGAGCTCTCTTGTATTCACCCAGCACAGCCTCTTACACTGACTGTGTGGGACCTGTTCATTTACCTGCTGTTTGTGTTGTGTTCAGGGCGAGCTGGGGTCACAGGGCGTGACAGGACCAAGAGGACTCCCTGGAGAGGGCTTCCCAGGAGCCAAAGTGTGTCCCATGACATTTGGATGAGTGTGTGCCCTTTATGTTTAAACTAATGCTTGTGTGTGTCTAAGGGCGACCGAGGCTCAGTGGGAGAGAGAGGGCAAAAGGGATTCAAAGGAGATTTGGGAGACCCGGGGACTCCAGGACTTCCTGTAAGGAAAACCTTGAAATGTAGTCTCTATTTTATTCAGTTTATAGGTCCAGATACATGTCTGATACTGCAGCCTGCTCTGTCTAAAACACACTATTTACCTGCATGGTGGATCTTCCTACTCTACCTACGATTAACTCAAAAAAGGTAACATCTTATTTTAATGTTTTTTAGGGCCGTCAGGGAATCAAAGGTGAAGCAGGACTCACTGTGAGTAATCTCATTTTTTGTTCATTTTATACACTTAATTCACTGCCTGTTCATTTACTTGATGCTGTGTATTGATTATAGAGAGAGGACATTATTCGGATGATCAAGGAGATCTGTGGTAACGTATCTTCTTATGGATGTTATTTTTATTTCGTTTTGTGTATTGATTGAACTTTGCCTGCTGTGTTATCAGAGAATACTCAATGTGTAAACGTAAGACGCTGTCCGGTGTAATCTGTAAATCAGCAGATCACATAGCAAAGATCAGACCTTATCAGAAACCTCCGGCCATTTTCTCATGTATCCATGTGATGTAATTTCAGGCTGCGGAATCAAATGTAAGGAGAGGCCTATGGAGCTGGTGTTTGTCATTGACAGCTCTGAGAGTGTGGGACCGGAGAACTTTGAGATCATCAAGGACTTTGTGAATGCACTGGTGGACCGGGTCACTGTGGGGAGAAACGCCACACGGATCGGCCTCGTGCTTTACAGCCTGGAGGTCAAACTCGTCTTCAATCTCGCACGCTATGTGACTAAACAAGACATTAAACAAGCAATCCGAAACATCCCGTACATGGGAGAGGGGACTTACACTGGCACCGCCATCCGAAAAGCCACCCAGGACGCCTTCTATAGCTCACGAATCGGAGTCAGTAAAGTCGCCATAGTCATCACAGACGGGCAAACGGACAAGAGGGAGCCGGTGAAGCTGGATATAGCTGTGAGGGAAGCACATGCGGCCAATATTGAGATGTTCGCCCTGGGGATTGTGAACACGTCCGACCCAACCCAAGGCGAGTTTCTGCGAGAGCTCAACCTCATCGCGTCAGACCCAGACAGCGAGCACATGTTCCTCATAGATGATTTCAACACCCTGCCAGGTCAGTGTCATACACCTATGTATTAAACCACAACCTCAACATCATCTTTACCACTTTATAGGGCCAGGACTGTTACAGGTGAGTCATATATCCCTCTCTTCAAAATACTTTCAAAATCATGGTTTTGAAGACATACAAAAGTAGTAAAATAAGAGAAAACTGCAAAAATTGATGTTTGCAGTCCTTTCACGTTAACCTCTACTTTTTATTTAGGCTGTACAGTCCCATTCTAATATCTTTATGGATTACACCAATGTAATTTAAGATAGTTTGAAAAGTTTCTATAGGCATCTACGGCCTATATGTTTCGAAATACTAAATCCACTGTACTGTTGTCTTGTCTCTCCGACTCCTCTGTGTCTCGCCATCTCAGCTCTGGAATCCAAGCTGGTTAGCCAGTTCTGCGAGGACGAGAATGGAGCCCTGATTTATAACAAAATAACAAACGGCTACAACGGGTACAATGGGCATGGAAACAACGGCTACAATGGCTACGGCGCCAATGGCAACAGGAACGTCGTCAACGGCAACTATGCCATTGGAGGCTTCGGCTACAGGCCTCATCCCAACAGTGGACCTCAAACTGGCACCGGCACCCATACCCAGGGAGGGGGCTCCGTGGTCACCCAGACAACTAGCAAAGGATCCAGCACTGTAAATACTATTATACCTATTTACCACTCAAAGGGTTGATTTCAATGTCTACGAGTATCAAATCAAACTTTATTTATACTTTACCCCCACATCTTCCCAACCCCAAACAATTATAAAACTCACAGAACAAACACACACGCTAAACTGCAGATAAAAAAAAAAAAATCTGATTGCTACAACTCCAATAAATATCTAAATATAAGTATAAAATTATTGTCAGTATAAATATTGAAACTATGCCTAAGGTGATATCTGTAATTCATGTCTAATAAATTACCGTTCATGTCAGTTCTAGTACTTTATGACTAGCTTTCTGAACTCAAACTTTATGAATGAAAAATCTATGTTAATCCGCAGTTACATTTTTTTGGATATAGAATAACTTCTGCTTAAAAAAGGATCACTTAATTGACTTAATCTTGACATCCTTAGAATAAAATGCATTTGTTCTGGCTTGTTTTCAGGGTGGCGGGGGCCAGTTTGGCTACACCGACAGTTCGAGGTGGGGGTCCGAGCGCGGTGACACGTTCAACCGCCAAGACTCTATAATCAGAGGCACCTCCTCGTCATCTTCCTCATCCTCATCCACTTCCTCCTCATCGTCGTCCTCATCCACTACAAACGTAACAACTTCAGGTGGTTCAGTCCCGATCGTGCCTCCTCCAAGGCCGGCTCTTCCTAAAGGTATCCTCATGTTTAAAAGTCTGTGCAGGTTTCAACATGAATTAATTACAAGGGTAAAAACAATCTGGTTTTCCCTCACTATTTGTGAATAATTATAAACACACACTGTCAACAATGGGAATAAAATTAGAAGTGAAGGACACATGCAATAATAGAATCAGACTTCAGAGGAGGACACAACAAGGCGAGACATGCCTCCAGAATTCATTACCTGTGATCAGCTTGTGCATTTATTACCTTACATGAAATATACCACAGGGCGGGAGACATTTAAAAAAAATACAGATACAAATGTCAAAAATGTTTCCTACTGTGTGATCAATCGCGATGTGGTTCAAAGCGTTTTTTATTAACTAATTACTATCTCGAGACTATTGTCATGGCAACAGGAAATTAACTGGTTATTGAGAGAACTGAATCGTACATCACGTTTTTTTTTTCCTCAAATAAAAAAGATGTTATTCCATCTTGTGACACGCAATTGTGCCTGTTTCAGTCCAGTGCCCGGTGAATGTAAGGTGCTGATGGTCTGGGTCACAGGTTTTGATAAGTGCCATTTGATTGACAAGTCCAGGAATAGGGGCAGGTAGGTGAGGAGCTGGAAGACCAATTATTTTTGATGTGCTGTGCCCGACTTAATGGAATGTTCTTTTTCTGTACAAAGAGAGAAGCAAAGGATTTCAACACATAAAAAAAAGATATCACATCATTAGAAGGACATTTTGATTTGAACAAAAAAAAAAAAACGTGCTAATCTATCCTCTTCTCTTGTCTTTTTTCAGAGACGGTGCCTTTAGACCCTCGCTGCGGTCTGGTGCTGGACCAGGGCACATGCCGGGACTACAACATCCGCTGGTACTATGACAAGCAAGCCAACGCCTGCGCCCAGTTCTGGTACGGAGGATGTAATGGAAACAAGAATCGCTTTGACACCGAGGAGGAGTGCAAGAGGACATGTGTCAGAGTCAGCTCCACCGGTACGCTCCCCTGATTCAACCCCTTATGTGTGCCAATCACACCTCTTTATACGTCCTGTGAATGTAGGTCATAACAGCTCGCCTGGTTTGGTGCATTCACTCTACTATCTCTTCCATGTGCTTTGACTTTACAGGGGGATAAAGAAACGCATCTGCCGCACATGTGCACATCAAGAGACTTCCAACAAGGGGCAGCTAAAACCACTTTCTGCTTTAGTCCATTTTTACAAGAATCTCATTTGCATATTGTACATACATACTTTTGATGTCAAGATTTCTCAAGGTAGGAAACTTTTCTACCCGTCTGCAGTAAACTCCTGCCCCAACAGCACTTACCACACTTCTAAATGATCACTCACTTACTGATCACTATCAAGCTGGACCTCACTTTGATAGATACCTCCAGTGTTTTTTTCATTGTTCATTGAAGGTAAGATAATCCATCACCTTCATTCAGGTGTACAGACCAGCACTGTTTGTGTGTGTTTTTCCAACTTTCAAGGAAATTACACACACGTTTTACACTGTTTTAGCCACTGTAGAGAATACGACGCCACAATAGCCTTTTTTTTTTCAATAATTTACTTAACAATGCCCCACTATGCTTATTTTAAAGAGCCTTTCACTTTACATTCTGATACTGTTACATAGATTATTTGTGTTTTGAATGTGTTTGTATAATTTCACTATAGAACTCAAAATGTGATTTTGTGTTTACAACGTTTTAGTTCTTTATTATTAATCTGACTGTTCAGGCTGTACTTGCAGAGCATTGATGGACTGACATATACTGTATACACACTGCCCTCTGCTGGGTAACACAAGCTCATGTCATTGAACTGAGGTAAGCTGTACCTTCTGTTTAGACACAAATTGTGTTTAGATAACTTGGTTTGTAATTTTTCACCAATGTGCCTCATGAGTTGTCTTTCCCTTTGTGTGATTGTCAAAAATAAATTAAACTGTAACAAAATGTAAATATGTTTTTTTATGAAGAGATTTGGTCTTATTGGGGAAGTGGAACAGTTTTCTTACACTCTCCCCTTCTGCTTAAATTACATGTGAGACACTCCCAGACAAGTGGCGTAGTCTGATCTATCTTTAGTTCTGCCCATGGGACGAATGTTATCTAACTCAACTCACTCCATGATTTATCAGGCCTCGGAGATGAAAATCAAACAACATAGGACCTTATTGATTCTGACAATCCTGCAAGCTTTGTAATTGCCAGTTTTAGCATTCGGTTGTTTAATGTGAATGGTACGTTGGGAGGTTTTTATAGAGCATAAGATTCCCTCCCTGATGACAATGTTTTTAAATTTTCAAGAACTTTCACACAAGCAGCTGATTTCACAAAGTTGGAGGGGCAGAGGAGCCTGATTGGTTGGCCACTCCACTTGTCTATGTGTCTGTCACCTGTTCTTGCAACAGCTGCTGCACCCAAACGTTACTGTACCATTTTTAGCACAATGGGTGTAATGTTTAAAAAAAAAAGGAGTTTATTATATATGTAAAAGAATTTGTTCTGTTGTGCATTTCCTTTAATTTGATGAAAGCATGAACAACATTTTACAAGATAAAATTTCAGGCTCTCATTGATACATTTGCTGTTTAAAGGAAATTTAAGTCACTGATCAATTCATTCATTTTAGTCGTTTGAGAAGTTTGCCCTATTTTGAATTGGTGATCTTTCATTTAGTTGCAATGAATTTCTCCACCTGTATTATTACCCAAACTTAAACTTTCCAGGTCCCACCCAAGTTACATTAGACATTAGATGTTTTTTTTTCTAGATGTGACCCCATTTCTTCTACTTTTATCCGTTTGGAAGTCCTTTCTATTCAGAGCTTTGACTGTATTGTCTTCCCCATTGGCCAAGCACACGACACCTCCCTGGCTGAATCACGGTGGCATATCCTGAGCCTGAGCAGCCAGTTGCTTCTTTCAGTCTATGACAGCAGCTGCTCGAGATGAGGCCTGTGATTCGGCCCAGTCAGATTCCACTGCAGCCGGGTAGGCTAGGGGCAGGGTAAGTTATTTATAGAGTGGGATGGGATTAAATTGCAGGGTCTTCACACCAAGAACCTTTTGGCCCCTCTGCCTTTTCGAGCCAGGACTAGAGTCAGAAGGACCTGTGGCTGCCTGCTCCTTCCTCTCCTCTCTCCACGGACCCCTTCTCTGGACCAGCCATGGACCCCAGCGCCATCAAGGAGGAGCTGCGCCTGTTCCAGAGCACCCTCCTTCAGGACGGCCTGAAAGAGCTGCTCAATGAGAACAAGTTTGTGGACTGTACGCTGAAGGTGGGCGACCGCTCCTTCCCCTGCCACAGGCTCATCATGGCTGCCTGCAGCCCCTACTTCAGAGAGCTCTTCTTCACAGAGGACGGGAAGGAGGTGGAGAACACCAAAGAAGTGGTTCTGGATGACGTGAATCCCAACATTCTGGATATGATCATCCGATACCTGTACTCAGCCGAGATTGACCTCACTGACGACAATGTGCAGGATATAATCGCTGTGGCAAACCGCTTCCAGATCCCCTCTGTGTTCACAGCTTGTGTCAACTACCTCCAAAAGAAGATCTCCCTGGCCAACTGCATGGCCATATTTCGGATGGGCCTGGTGCTCAGTTGCCCCAGGCTGGCCATAGCTGCACGTAACTTCATTGCTGACCGCTTTGAATTCCTCCACAAGGACGAGGAGTTCCTCAAGCTCGCACCTCATGAACTCTTTGCAGTCATTGGTGGCGATTCTTTGAACGTGGAGAAGGAGGAGCTGGTGTTTGAAGCTGTCATGTCTTGGGTCCGCCACGATAAGGATAGTCGTGTCAAGATCCTCAAAGATGCCTTTAACTGTGTTCGTTTCCGCCTCCTTCCTGAGAAATACTTCACAGAAAAAGTTGAGACAGATGAGATCATCAAGGCTGACCCCGAGCTGCAGAAGACCATCCAGATTATCAAGGATGCCTTCAAAGGGAAGCTTCCAGAGAAACCCCCGAAGAAGGAGGGGGAGGAGGGCGAAGAGGAGGAGAGCCTGTTCCCTGGTTTCCTGAACGACAACCTCAGGCATGGCATGTACATGCGAGATTTCATTGTGATGATCAATGACACAGCGGCTGTGGCCTATGATGTCAATGAGAATGAGTGCTTCCTGGCGGCCATGTCCGAGCAAGTCCCACGTAACCACGTGAGCGTAGTGACACAAAAGAACCAGGTGTTCATTATTGGAGGGCTGTTTGTGGATGAAGAGAACAAGGATGTGCCCCTGCAGTGCTACTTCTATGTGGTAAGATTTCAGATTCTTTTATCTTTACATTTTCTCATACATGGTTTCATACTATAAATAGATTTATCTGCAAATGTTCCGCACAAAGACGATTTTTCCATTTAGATTTTGGGTTCATATTCTACGCTAGATTCAGTTTCTATTATAGGTTGGCAAACACTTTTATGACACACTTTCATGTCAGCAATAACCCCAAAATGAAGAGTGTTATTTTGAGTTAACCTTGAAGTAATTTAGCATTTTTGGCGAGCTTATTTCTCATTCGCCCTTGACTGGGAGCATGATGATAGAAAAATGAGACAGATATTCATATGAATTTTTCAGTGTATAACTGGGACACACTTATCTTGCTGTCTGTGATCAATGCTTGGATTATGTTTCCCTCGCTGCCCATCAGAACGGAGCAACACACACATGTTGAGAGAGGAGTGATAAAAGCTCTGAATAACTCCCTTTTACAGCTAAATCAATATGTGGATACAGTGTGCTGTACATTCTCTCTTTCATAGATAAACATAAATGTTAATGCTCCTGTTTGTTCCTCTGCAGTTGGATCCTCTTTCGTCTGAATGGTTGGCTCTGCCGCCCATGCCCTCTCCACGATGCCTCTTTAACATCGGAGAGAGTCAGAACCTGCTTTTCGCCATTGCCGGCAAAGACCTGCAAACCAATGAGTCGCTTGATACTGTCATGTGCTATGATATTGAGTGAGTTTCTTTTCTTATTTGTTTCTCACCCTTCCATGCAAGAAATGCAAAGTTTCAGGTGATAATTAACTGCAGAAAATTAACTGAATGACTTCTTGTTAATATTCACATTCACTTTTAAAATAGTCTTGCTTTTCTCACTCAGTCATGTTTTTTTTAAGTCATTTCACAATAAATACAATAATTAATAATTACAGGAAATGAAAAAAGTGTGTTAATTAAATTTCCTTTTTTTTTTTCTTTCTTTTTTTTTTTAAGTCAAATGAGGTGGAGTGAGACGAAAAAGCTTCCCCTGAAAATCCACGGACATGCTGTAGTCTCCCACAAAGGACTGGTTTACTGCATTGGAGGAAAGACAGATGACAAGTGAGTTAATGAGCGCTGGTGTGAGGGACCCTGCAGCTGTTCTTGGTCCATCACTGTGGCAGGCTGCAACATCATATACAACAATTACAGCCCTGCAGTCCAACAATATCTTCTAATAATGAGAACATGATCTGTCTGACCACTTGAATCATTAACAATACGGCACCATAAATAGATCACACTGAATCAACATGAGAGTTAATAATGCTAGGAAAGCCAGGAAATTGAAAACAGAAAAAATAGGTATAGGGCCAGAAGAAAATGAGTGTAATACATTGTTTTGCCTAATAATAGGTTATCAGTGTTTTGAGTGTTTTCAGCACTGTCAAGAGCCTAAAGGTGGAGCTTCTTGTGCTGTCGCCAGTTTGAACTTCAACAACAAACGAATGAAAAGTGTCAGAAACAACAGGACTATACATTTCATTCGTAGATTTTTCTTACTGTTTTATATTCGAAAATCATATTAAAATAGATACTTTTAATGCTAGGAACACACTGGAACATCTGAGAAAGGGGCAACAAAAAAAAGCCTGTAAAAGTTAATTCATTGGCAACATTTCAGTGAGATGTCTGAGCGTAGAAAGAGCTGCTCAGAACGGCAGACCAATATTAGCATTAGTTGTATGTATAGCGTCTGATCTTTAGACCCCAGTGGGTGGAACTGCATTATTCTTTATGCTGTTCTGAAACCACTGCATGACTAAGGGACAAAGAGTCACTCATACATTAAAGTTTGGACAAATCCAATTGTATTCGTGCATTTTAACATTTTACAATTTTGTCATTTTGTTTTCTTTAAAGCAAAGCCCTCAACAAGGTGTTTGTGTACAACCATAAGCAGTCTGAGTGGAGGGAGCTGGCAGGCATGAAGACCCCTCGGTCCATGTTTGGAGCCGTCATCCACAATGGCAGCCTAATAGTGGCCGGTGGAGTGAACGAGGATGGTCTCACTGGTGCCTGTGAAGCCTACAACTTTGCTTCAAACAAGTATGTCTTATTTACCTGCTGTGTTAAGGTCAAAGCCGGCGCATGCAGCAGGTATTTCAGATGTCCACTTTGTCTTTGGTTGACCTTCTGCTGGTTCTTTGTCTCTTCAGGTGGGAGCCGTTCACAGAGTTTCCCCAGGAGAGGAGCTCTGTCAACCTGGTGAGCACTGGCGGGCTGCTGTACGCTGTGGGCGGTTTTACCATGGTGGAGATGGAGAACAAAGAGGTGGCTCCCACAGAGGTCACAGACGTCTGGCAGTAAGTCTTTTAAACCTATAGGCCTCCGGGGGCTCTCTGCACATTAAAACTGCATGGCTTTGGTAGGCTATTCGTTTTCATTAGTGACCGCCTGTGTTCTGTTTTAGGTACGAGGAAGATAAGAAGCAGTGGAGTGGCATGCTGAGGGAGATGCGTTATGCTGCTGGCTCCTCCTGTGTGTCTATGCGACTCAATGCTGCCAGGATGCCCAAACTGTAGTTATTTTCCCCTTTTTGTAAACCTCAAACATCTTTTATCCTCATCCTGTGAACTCGGATTTCTGTGTCATCAGTCAGTCTTTGACATTTCTATCTTTTCAAAGAACATACCATCTCTCACAGCAACAACAAATTTAGATGTATCTGTAAAGCTGTTTACATCATTTCTAGCTCTTTTGTAAAATAAACTTGTAAACATATGCTGTTTAATTATTTGGTGATCTACAAATAATTACTACAAAGCACCACACAATAATGTTTTACACTCAAACTGCAGATAGAATGGGACAGAGTTGTATGTGGTATGGATGTATAAATTTAGGTTAACATACTATACAGATCAACATACAATACTGCTCTACCCTTCAAATAAGTGACCTGACATTATCCACAGTGCAGCATATTAAACTCGTTTTATTTTGTTTTGTTTTATTTTATTTTATTTTAATTTATTTTAGTTTACTTTACTTTACTTTACTTTACTTTACTTTACTTTACTTTACATTATATTATATTTATAAAAGTGATAGAAACAAAGCGTTATATGTCATGACCCACGTGACTGCACCTCACGCACGGGATGGACTCGCGTGACTGAAAGCGGCTTCGGAAACCGGTGAGTAACTCATGGGGTAAATGAGTAACAGGCCTATTTGATAGTCAAATATAACCTTAATCTTGAATGAGTTTATAATCGCTTTAAACAGTAACTTGTAAAGACTTCTGGCACTATTAAAAGCAGCAAACAAACAAGTAGCGCTATAAAATGCTAATGCTAATGATGCTAATAATTAACAGCTAGCTAAAGCTCTGTGTTTTATGTTTCAGTGTTATGAAACTACCCAGACAAAACATAAAATACACACATATTTACCGACAAAAAATATTAAAAGTTAATATAAAAGAAACTTAACCTTAAGGTAGAAGAAGAACACAATATCTTTTACAATATCCTAAAGAATACTTAAACAAATGTTATTCATTGTCAAATACATTTATTTTCACTGTTTTCATAGTATCCCCGTAGCATAATAATAATTATAAACAGGCAGTAAGTGACATTTATACAAATTTAATAAGATGAAATTATTCAAATCAAAATTATCTGTCTATGCAGTCATATCTAAATCTATGAGAAACACTGGTACAGCACATTAAGCTATTCCATAATTACATATTTAAGTTATATTTGATATCAACATCTCTTTCAATTAGGCCCAACTGTGACATCATTTTACATTTCTTAGCTCAGGCATGTACTTATGTCTTTTGTCCTTCATTTTAGATTCACCTGGAGCATGGTCTCTGTGGCCACGTAAGGCCTTTGGTGTTTTAAATTGTAATTGCTTGGAATGTTAAATAGGCCCAGTGTTTCCCACTAATACACGAGGCTATGGTAGAATCATATTGACCTTGTAGCTCATTGTATCATACACGTATAAAAGACCAGAGACCAAGACCAAAATGATCCTTTAAAAAAAAAAAAAAAGACTCAAATACCAGTTCCTTCGTCTTAAGTGACCCTTGAGCTTTTACCGGGAAATATTAAACACACATGACTTAGGGTTAAAAAACATGCTTGCGGTTTTCAAACACAGGTGTTTTTTCTGGGGCCTCCCTATGGGTGGGGAAGACTGAAAGAGCAAAGAGGTGGACCCATATAGACTGGACCAGGAAACAGGGATGACACTTTCAGAGCTTGGACTGATAAGGACACATCAGACAAACGTGAGTACAACTTACATTTGTATTATATTTTTATTTCCTTTTTAATAATAATATAGACAGGAAGTATTGTTTTATGTAAGTATCACTTTTTAAGGGGCCTATATGACCCTATTTTTATCTATGTTGTAGTATTGTTTCCTCATCTAAAAGCAGCAGTTTTGTTTTATTCACACACGTCATGTGGTAATAAAGAAAGTGCTCCACTGTTTTTTTAAACTCTATACACCTTCACAAGAATCCTATGGATGATTTCAGCCTTGGAATTGCCAATCTCCACTGAACTTAAATTTACCTTTAGCTGCTAGCTGTTAACTCTGAGGTGTAGACAGACTAATAATAAAGGGTTACTCAAACACGTGTGAATGAAACAAAACATAACTCCAGGTATGTTTTTGATGAGATAGCATCAAAATAACATGGTTTAAAGCTCACAAGAATTCAGTTAGTGTAATATAGGACCTTTAAATAAATACAACTCGAAATCAAAGGTGCAAATGACTTTCTATACATTTCTTTTTAACTGCAGTGAGAGTAGATTGAACAGGCAGCATTACAGGAAGCTGCCATCAAGGCAGAATGCTATAGGCGCTGTCATATCCTGAGAGGCATTCACAGTCCTCATCTGTGACAAGGAAAACACACTATTATTTGTTTTGTTCCCCCTGAGTTTGTGTGATTGTTTGTTTCTTGCCAACCCCGTGCCCCGTTATTTTTCCTCTCCTTTCTGTTCATCCCTCCTTCCTTCACCAGTAATTGCCTCTGACAGTGATATGACACCTGGGGAAAAAGGAATAATGATTCGTTTCTGTTCTAACTGCTTACACTGTTTTCTATATGTTTTTATGTTCTATTTGATGGATGTTAAACATAGAGAAATAGAGACGCGTTTACAAATGGAATGATTTATATATTACTCATAAGAATAGCATCAGTGCACATAATAATTATTGTAAAGCTGTATATTGCAGGAGATCTCATTTCTGTGTGTTGTAACTTTTCTTACAGCTTTAACCGGGCCATGGCAAATGAAAGTGAGCTCTGCACAGATGTGGATGATTTGATGAAGAATTATTTCCTGCCCGTTGGATACTCCCTAGTCTTCATTGGGGGTCTGGTGGGGAACACGGCTGCAATAGTTGTGTATGTGCTGAAGTTTCGCCCATGGAAGAGCAGCAGCATCATTATGGTCAACCTGTCTGTCATAGACCTGTTGTTTGCCTTGAGCATGCCCTATCTGGTCTATTACTACAGCAACGAAGACCAGTGGACACTTGGTAACTTCATGTGCCGTTTCACACGCTTTATTTTTCACTTTAACCTGTACGGGAGCATCATGTCCCTCATGTGTATCGCTGTGTTTCGGTACGTGGTGGTGATGCGCCCCCTTTGGATGCCTCGGGTGCAGCAGAAACGCTGGGGCCTCCTGGCTTGTGCTGTTGTGTGGATCATAACTGCAGCAGAGTGGACTCCTGTAATCACTTTGATTGATATGAAAGAGGCAGACAATCAGACCTACTGTCTGGACTTTGCCAGCACCAGTGATGTGGATGCCATTCGCCTGTACAATCTGTTCATCACGGCCTTTGGATATGTGCTTCCTCTGCTTGTGGTCTTCATGTGTTACATTGGGATAGTTGTGCAGCTTCGTAAAGGGCCTAGAACCAGCAGCCCCTCTCGTATGCGGTCTCAGCGTGTGGTCATCCTCATCCTGGTGGTGTTTGTGCTGTGTTTTCTGCCCTATCACATCCTACGTGCAGTGCGCATTGAAACACGCATTATGCCACACCTTTCATGTACTCTGAGAAACACCGTGCATGCAGCCTACATCATCTCCAGGCCCGTGGCTGCATTCAACACCTTCTTCAACCTGGCTCTGTACACTCTGTCAGGAGAAGCTTTCAAAAAGGCTTTCGTGAGTGTCTTCTCCCGCCAGTACTGGCTGAAAAAGAGCATCTCTCTGGTGAACCTGGCGTTCATCAGCCCAACCACTGAAGTCCTGACGGAGATGAGAAGTCACACCTCAACATCTACTGTCCCATCGCTGAGAAAGCACCAACCCACAGAACGTGTGGAGTAACTTGTGACTGAACTGTGCTGTTAATAAGAGAATTCAATGTAAATAAAAATGATATACTCTACTATGTTCACATACACTGCTGCAGTATATTATTTGACTTCTTTTTGTATAGTTAGTAAGTAAACACATTGACATTTTTTAATGTTTATTGTTTTCACTCAGTGTATCTGTAAATTCAGTATTTATAATCCAAATGTAATAATCTGTCCAAATAAAAATAAAAGTCTAACTACTGTAAGCATCAATCAGGATAGTTTGCTGCTTTTGTCTTCCAAGACACTGATGTGATTTAGCGACACAACAACACCTCCAGCAGCTACTGATCTGTGAAAGGCTGGAAGGTTGTATCTGAGCACTTAGCTCTCAGAGTACATGTTTTCACCTTGTCATAAGTTAACAAGACAGCAGCTCAGTCCTCATTCTCAAAGTCAGCACCCTACTTTTCTGTGTTCAGGCTCTAGAACGACAAGGTCTTTGAAATATACACGCACACCAAACACACTTGAAGAATTTCTTAATACAAGAAAGAATAAATCTCTCCCAAAATCTCCCCCTTTCAGGTAACAAGCCTTCAGCAGAGATAAATGTGTTTTCTGTGGATGCTGGGTTGTCATCTACAATATTTTACTAATTTATTCCAGACCATTTTGCATGGTCATTAAGTTCCCTTAGCATAAAAACAAATGAAAATGTTATAATATGCTATAAATATCCTAAATGCAAATGACAAGATATGTGAACGACTCATCACTGTTGACCAGTGGCCATCATTTTATTGTGTGGCTCTGTGCTGAGTAGAATAGGCTGATCATTGTAGCCTGTCTTCATATTTAAACAGTTGCAGTGGATATGTATTGTAGATATCTCTAACTCAGTTTTGACTAGACAAAAATAAAATTTTGGTTATCCGCAACAACATTCTTCTTATCTGTAATTGTCATTTTAGATATATCCACAGCGATATTCTTCCCAGGGCAAATTATGTCACCTTTTCCATTCATTTGTGTGGGTTTCATAATTACAGATATCCAAAATTTTGATGTAGAAGTTTAGGGAGCAAAGCAAAATTATGTTGTAAATATCTCCCAAATACTTACTTGACTTACAAATAGTCAAAATTCAGTTGTAGATATCTCAAGTTTGGTATAGTCATAATTTATTTGTAGATATTTAGTTTTAATATTTAATATTTAGTATTGTTAATGCACTCTTGTGAAATGTTGGTTGAACATTGGTTGGTTGATATTAATGACAAAAACAAATTTTAATACTGACAGTTGTTTAGCTTTAGGGACAAATGGCTTTCTGGTGCACTGCTAGTAGACAACAAGACAACATGGTTTCTGTATCATAATGTTATATGAAATCTGATGATATATCTTTAACTTTCAATCTGCCGAGTTAAAACTGAATAATGGAGATCTGCAATTGTCATTTATGATGTGTGACGAGTTCAATGATGTAACTGCAGATATCTGTAATTCCACTTTGCCTGGTCAAAACTGAATTGCAGATATCTCAAACTGTTGTTTTGTCTAGTCAAAATTACGTTACAAATGACAATTCCTACCATCCAAAATGAAATTATGCCTAGTCCAGAAGACATTGTTGATATCTACAGTGTTAATTCCGGATAGTCAAATTTAGCATTTAAATGTTAAAACGTCTTGCTATGGCAGAAATCTATTTTTGTCTGTGGACAAAACAGTTTTCCTTTGGATCTCATGGATCTCCTTTGAGAAAATTAATATGAGGCAAATGATTCTTGTTCCACGCATCGTGAAGACTCTGTTGTCTGTGGAAACGCATGGAAACAGATTGTTTTGCCAGTGTGGTGCAAATGGAACGCCGGTGGAGCTGAGTGCTGTACGTTTGTCAGATTAGAGAGGGGAAAAAGCATTCAGAGTTGCTGGCTTCCTTTTTTTCTCTGCTGTGCTAGAGTCATGGTCAATTGAACTTTAAATGATCAATTTGGAAGCGAAGAGCCTGTGATCAATGGCCTAATGGTGGAAATACCAATGTTCTCTGTGATGTAAGAGCGCTGAGACCAGCTCTGACAGCCTGTCTTTCATTCCTCCTTTTTGCATCTCGAGCGAGTGTATGGTGCATGGAGAAGAAGTTGGCACAGTGCACAAAGATTTCACATTTTTATGGTGAGAACATGCTGTGAAAGGCAAAACACGTGCATGTACACATGCAGACCAGAGAGTCCATCAGGAACACTTTTACATCACTGAATGCTGCTTATTTTTATTGAACACATTACTTGCAAGACATTGCCTTGTTGCAGTGATTTTTGCAGCTAAATCAGTCAGAATAAAAACACTGCAGACCATTGCCAAGTTTGTGCTTTGATATTTGTATGAAGCCAAACACCACAGAGTAGCTACGATACATCACTGATCAACACAGCGCTATATCACATACAGAGCACTCCCCCTCACACTCAAACCAGCTCCTTCAGAAAGCACAATGCCTGCACATAAAAGTCTGCTCAAGTGAAGCTTTGGAACATTGTCCCTGCTTGGAAAACATTCAAAGCTAATGCATAAATTAACCAGTGCTTTGTTTAAATAGAGCTTTACGAAAAACATAAATACAAAATGTTGCCATGACAAATACATCCATCATAAATATTAAGACACTATTGGGTAGTCCAATAAGCGCAAAGAGGTTTGTAGGGTAGCAGGTTTTGGAGCACAGCAGAAATGGAGGGCAAAAGTAGCAGAGAATAGCTTATGTTCCAGTCATTTTCAGTAGGTCCTGTTACCATCGAACCACTTGACTACTGTAATCCTCTGTGGTGGCTACCACCTCAAGTGCATTCACCACCTCGTTCTGGTCCTCCTCCTCTGCTCCCAGTCTGAGCAGCTGAGCCCAGTATGTCCTGTGCAGCCGCTGCCTGTGCTGCCTCTGCTGGCGTCTGCGCAGACGCTCCTCCTGGTGCTGTTGCTGCCGCTGGTACTGGTATCGGCGCAGAAACAGCTCCTTGGCGTACTCATACAGCTCTACATCCAGAGCGTTGAGGCCCTCGATGCGCCAGCGCACCTTCTCGCTGATGCCTATGCTGGCAGCTCGAGTGCTGTTGATCTGCGTAAAGGCGCGGATAAAGCGCAGGCCAAACGTCCTCTCAAACAAATACTGCGTCTTGCGCTGAAACTCCGTCAGGCCGTAGAAGGCCATGTTGCGCAGGTTGGCCTTGGCACTGGCCAGCAGCACATGGCCCCTCTCCAGCTCGCTCATGGACGACATGTTGTAGCAGCCCACCAGGCTGAGGTCCGCCAGCATGCGCACCTGTCTGTTGTTGGCCAGGTTTGAGGGGCAGTTCATAAAGTCTGTTAGAGGCACGCCGGTCCAGTCATCTCCACTGTAACAGGCGGGCAGTTCGTCCTGAGTGGCCGGACGCCCATCGCACATGTGCAGGGCTGTTTTCCATGTGGCTCCACGCTGGACATGCTTCCACTCACTCAGGTACCGGGACACAGGGTCTCGAAGCATTGTGATGTAGTAGAAGTTTCTGCATCAAAGCAAGACAAGACAGATGTCACAACATTGCTTTATACATTTGCATATTTCTAATAGTAAAATAACAGCACTAAATGAAATGGTATAATTATACTGAAGTGTAGTGTGTGGATAAGCTGCATTTGTGTTCAGACTGTGAGCTGCAGAAGAACGGGGAAGTGGTCCCTGGAGTGAGGTGCAGTTACTGCAGTGAGGTTTATGTCCCAGTAATGTCACACTGCTGCTGCTCCTGCTGCAGCATCACACATAGTTACGCCTTCATGTGCTACGGCATGAACAATGATCCGGTGTCTAATGGTCAAACCTGTTCACTATACACGGTCATACATTATGGCTCATGAACTTAACTTATACATCTTGTGTGTTAGTAGTTTAGACAATCATCATGGATATAACATTTAATAAAAGGCTTCATAGACCTCATAATAATA
>JACN01066079.1:0-23298 GCA_000787155.1 Scartelaos histophorus | reverse complement strand
ATATGTATATGTATATGTATGTATGCAGGTTTTTACAGGCAACAGTATGTAAAGACTAGAGTCTTGGCTCCCTAATCCAAAGGTTTGTAATTTGAGTGTGACTCCTGTGTCACTGGCAAGAAGCATCACTCCTCTATCATCAAATACCTATATGCTTTATTTGATTGCGTATGTTTGTATGAGTGTCAGTGTCCGACGGCATATGGGGCAGGGTATCTCTCTTTTTGTTAACCTGCATTTTCCTAAAATAGATAACAATATAGTCAAATTTTATTAAATAATTCATTGGTTTTTTTTGTTTTCCGATACCAGGACAATTCACCAGTCTCTTGAGCAGTCTGTATGCCATAAAGGATTATGCATCATGTTTTCATGCAGGATGCCTCAGAAGTAATAACTTCAAACATAGGAACAGTATAGAAAAGGAAAATAGTTCTAAAAAAGCCAAAAGGGTTGTTTCATACATATGTATGTTGTTTTGGCTGGCCACAGGGAGCAAAGAGCAGCACGGGGCTCTGTTTTGCTCTGTGTACATCTAATTGCCTGACCACCAACCGTTATTGGGGAGATTTAAATCCAATTTCATATTCTTGCAAATATTCTCTACTTCACAAACCACTTTCTCCATTCCTTGAGCCTGGCTGAGTTTGGAGCCAAAGTCCCCTCTACCTGCAGCGTGGATCGGCAGCAGTCAACCTTTATCAATCTGTCAGTCAGGCAGGAGCTGTCAGAGTGAGTTTGAGAACATCTACCCCTGGTAGCACTGCTGTAACATTTGGCTTTCCCCAGTCCCCTACCTGCCAAAGTAATGTCTATGCAATTAGCCTGTGCATGAAGTAACGGTGTCAACCCTGTCCTGGAGTGCACATGAGGCTTCATCTGGTCAGGAGAGACGAGAGCGTGTTTGACAAATTCTCGCACACAGGTCTCCACACACACAGATACGTCAAAGCAACACTTGTGATCTTTTGGCCGCGGGCCTCAATTAGTTGAAGCAGCACAAGATTTACATTAACGCCATGTTATGTGTAAAGGTCAGGCTGCCTTGTGTGTGTGTCAAGTGAAAGTGCAAGAGAAAGGTTTAAACCAGAATCCTTAACACGTCTGCCTAATTTTATACTCCCTAGACACAGTTTTATGATAGCGCAAAATGTCAAAGGAAAGGTTTATCTTTAGTCTTTTTTTTTCCCTGAACCAACACTTTGAACTTCTAAAGCAATCAGCTGGAACAATATTAGCTGAGAAATGAGCAGTTCTGAATATTAACTTCTTTTGAGTTTTAAGTGGGATTAAGAGTGAATACGTGAAGTCAAATTTATTGAGAAAAGTACTTAGTCGTATTGCGGAATCTATAACATTTTGTCATATCAACATAGTATGCCATGTAGTTATTTATCTATTGTTAAACCAACTACACCGACTTATTCAACACAAACAAATACATTGAAAAATAAATAAATAAGTAATAAAACATAAATAGGCATTAAATACATAAGACATATAATCCTTCTTATAGTTTTCTATACATCCAGAACCTATTTCAAAGATGGCTTCAGCTGTGATACACCCTGAACAATGGCTAACAGAGATACCAATATTCACATTCACGTACTGGGAAGAGATGCAGAAAAGTGTATAATTTAAGGTGTTAGAATAATTACAGATTCTTGTAAAAATAAATCTCTTGCTGTTCTATTTTCATTCATGTATTACCATTTTAAATTATTTTTGTCATCTACTACCTGCTGCAGGATTTGTTAATTCACCAGAGTGACATTAAACATTTAAACAAGTATTTTCAATTTCAACACACCAGGAATCAGTGAAATTTGTGTCAACAACAACTTCCTGTTGTCTTGGCCTACTTTTTCTTTATAGCACTGAAACTAAATATACATTTGACTAGCATATATCCTTTTAAGTGTTTCCGCACACATTCAGCTTCTCCCAGCCCACTTAATATTTCCTCCATTTAGGTCATCGCAGATGTCATTGACTAAATGTAGTCCAAAGCTATTTTTGGTTATTACAAATTACTCCACAAAGCAGTGACGCAAGAAATGGAGATCTGACATTTTCTGGGGCTGAAGGATCTTTCCACAGATGTCACTATCATTATAAATTGTGTGGTGTTTAAAATGGAAAAAAGTATGAGAAGTGTGTCTTGGGTATATCGTGAGCTAGTGTGAATATGCTTTGCTAACAGGCGTTGCAGCAGGCTCCCAGCGCAGAATGCTGAAATGACAGGTGTTAAATAGCCTGACCTGTTTCCTCCGTCTTTTTTCATTGTCATGCGTCTCAGAGTGACTTGCAGCCATGGGATTATGAAATGAACTGTTGACCCCCCCTGGCGTCACACTTCCCTCCGGCACTGTTCACACTGTTCTCTAACTCTGAAAATGGAACTGTTGTCTGCAGGCCCATAGATAAGACTTTCTCTCAGTTTTTTTTTTCTTTCCATGCCTCCATCTAGCTTTGATGGTATTCAACAAAATGGAGAAGCCCAGACAAACCATACTTCTACTTTGTTCTATTTGTTTTTCCGCTGACAAAAGCCACCCCACTCAAACTCAAACAATGGATGACCTCTGTGTCTTCTCCCTTGTCCAACTTGGAAAGTCCTTACTGTGGGCAAATTACGGTGCCCTACTTGCCAACCCAAACAGCTGATTCCAGTTATCCCCACTGTGACCTTGATACCCCCAGAACTCAAACTAGATTCCAAACAGATTAAATAATGATGCAACTATTGGTCTACCCATTTTCAAACAGCACACCTGGGGGATCTCTCAGTGCTGTCCCAGACTCCTGCACATACATGGCAATAACAATAATAAAAAAGTCCACAGTATGTGTTAAAACAAAACAAAAAAATTATTGCAGTCATAGCAAATTAAGCTTTTTTTTTTTTTTACCACGGTTCATGTTCTTATGCAAACCTTAACTAAATGGTGACAATGTTCTACAGCCCTGGAAAAGAGGGTGTGACTACATACAAAGAACTTAGTGCTTTCCATCTGAGTAAGGTCCATGTGAAAGTGCATATTTTATGACTAGATTTATGTTAGATTTACGCTTGAGAGTCTTATGTTACAGTGTAAAAATACTTTAATAATTTAGTATTTACATTCACTGTTAACCTTAAGTCATTATTCACACAGACATTTACTATAAATAAGAAAAAGAAATGCACTTTCCCACAATATCAGGAAAGTAACAATATTTCTAGATATCTTTACACTCACACAATAAGCATAATTTACTCGATTTTATATTTGCCAGAGCTCAATTATTCTTGGGGCTGTTTGTGTAAAACATAATCCCAAGTGTAAGTTTATTTTTAAAATTATAAATGAACCGAAAAAATATAACTTTTTTTTTCTCATCCATACAAGTACAAAACTGTGCATTTAGACAACACATTGAAGTGCTCATGTAATCATGTAATGCCACAAAGACCACAAAACACAATTAACACAATGGGAAGATATTCTGTTATCTTCTATTATCATCTGAAATTAGAATGTACGCAGAAGACAGTAGTGTTTCTTTGTATCAAGGGCAGGAGCATGCTCACAGCACAAGCCAACAATAGTCATCGACTGTGTGCATTCATGGCCAAGTGCATTCAAGAAACTGTTGAATAAGAATCTTTTTTGCTGTTGAGCAACTCCTGACGTGTTGTACAGCTTCACTGTTTGAGGTCACATGGCTACATTATTTCAGTGCATACAGTAAATCAAAGTATGCTTGCTCGTCTGTCAACCAGTGCTTTTTGTCAACAAGTCAATCCTAGTACTTTAAGTGTTTGTTTTTTTTGGTTTTTTTTTGCATGCTTTGCTTCGTCACCATTAGCCACAAAATGATGAATCATAGTTGAACTGAGGACACAGGCGCTGTTTTAGCTGTCAGATATTTCAGCTGTTTCTTACCATCTCCTACAACAGAGGAAAAAATACTTCTGCGTTTCGTGTTGGTGTGCAGTATACGTGAGTGCAAGGCATGAATGTGTTTGGAAGTCAAGTTAGTTTGTATAAAACAATGACACTAAATTAATCAATCCCTTTGGAACTTTTTCATATACAGTAAATTATTTGTGTATTTTCCTCTAAACCTTTAGTGAAACTTGTAGCACAGGTGACTGAGCACACGGCAAAAAGTATGAATCATGAAACAGGTTGTTGACATGTCATGTCCCCAGCTGCTCTTAGATGTGCGCCTGAATAATCATCCAGTCCCTCTGCCAGTCTTCTTTCATCTCTGCTGCATTAGACACTGTGTTGTCATGCTATTGACAATGACAGTGGTGCCAGTGGCAGAGTGTGGACTGCCAGGGGCAACCAGACGAGGAGAGGGGAGATCCCTGATATTGGAGACTCTGCCATGCATAATCAAGTAGTTTAACATCAAAGCTAGAAGATGCTAAGGTTGTCTTACAAAGGCGGCGCTACTCACACTGAACGTTTCATTATGAAAGGGAACAATTAGAAGCAATTATGAGCAAAAGCCATTCTTCTCTCATATGCAGCCCCTCAATTTAGCTCTGGATGTGTAGCTCATTACCACGGCTGTTGGAACACCTGATCTAACATTGGCCGAAGCCCTGTTCTGTGCTGAAAATATGTCTTCTCCTTGGATACGAATTTAACTTAAGTATGAGTCAGGTGAGCCAGGAAACTGTTACCAAAACATAAAAATACCCCAAAACTATTTGTCATCCATGCAACCAAACTTCCTGCTGCAAAAAAGTAGGGATTGCTGAAAAAGCAACTGTGTCTATTGTTGTGCTGTTTCCATGAAACTGTTTTTGAGAAGCATCTCCCTGGTTCTTTTCCTTATGTCTATTTATCTACCTCTGACTAAGTGTTATTCAGTCCAGTGCAGAATAACTAGGAAACTCTGTTCTGTTTCAGATGTGACTTCTTTTGTTGGGTCCAGTTAAGAACTATTGTTGTGAGAAGTATGATACCCTGGGCCTTCAACATCCAGTATTCAGATTGTCAGACTCTTTATAATGGGAGGCAGTGAATGATATTTAAATAATAAATGTATCTTTGTCAATTTAGCATTAATTATGTGGATTATATCACAAGTCCAAGTCCAAGTCCAATCTCTTCAATCTCACTAGGCTCTGCTCACATAGCAAGGGGAACTACTGCAGTGATTTCCACTGGATGTATGGTCCTGCAGTTGATATATATATGAAAATAACTTTTTACACTCTTTACAGTGCATTATTTATAGTGTCATTTATAGTGTTTTTTCACTCCATGCTCAGTGGTGGTAAACTGCTAGAGTAGCCACAGCTGCCTTGGTGAAGACTGACAGAAGTAAGGCTGACTAACTGAGGGAAGCACCCTGTGCATTTGTTAACATGAATTGTATTTAACAAAAGTTAGATTTCTCTGTTGAGACTAGGGCTCTGCGATCTAAACTTAAGGGAAGTGCATTTTAATCGACAGGCAGCTGAAGTGGCATTGTGCTCTCTTGTTTAGGTGAAAGCTTTGAGTTAGGGCCACAGCACATCTCTTTAGGTCTCCTCACATGTCCTTGCGTTTCAAGTTTTAACTTCAATCTGCACAATTTGACTAAAAGTCCAGTGTCTCTCTCTGCCTCTGTGTGTGTACAATGCCGTCTGCTCCCACTCCCCCTGCCTCTCTGATTCAGCTGCAGGTCTTCACCTTTTCTCCTCTTTCTCTCCTCTTCTCTTGTGATTCTTATCATTATAATCGCAGTTTTGAAAGAAAATGACTATTTTTTTACTATAAACTATATACTGTAAAATGTAAGACCTCATCAACAGTAACCTGCGCATTTATTTAGGTTTAATGCGTTGTACAAAATGTGGATACTGGTCCTATTTGAATAAAAATGGTAGTGGTCCTCCTGACACCCTTCCCTTTATGCCTGTCTGTGTTTTCAATAAGATAGAAGAAGGTCAAATCAAAAATCAAGATTGATGAATAGCCTATGAGAAAAAAAAACAAACTATCACCCAGCCCTAGTTGTGACCGACAATTAGCTTGAAGTTTTTGAGAGTTCCATCTCCTCCTGAATTCATCCAGTAAGAGAGATCACAGATTGAATGTGTAGAACTCAAATCTCAGCAACATATCTGGCTTCTGCCAGGTTACAACTTCAATGGAAACTAAAGATACTGAAACTTGCCAGTTGAAGCTAATTTGAATCTGTGTTCTTGAGAAAAGTACTTTAACTTTATCAAAAGAGCAAGACTGACATTCCTATGCTACATGTGTCATTGAAAGGGGGCACACCAGCTATAATCAGATCATATCAATTTATGCATTTTCTTTTGGTACTTCTTGTGAGTCAGTGGCTATGAAGAGCTAATGAATAGCCAGCTGTCACCCTCACTGACTATAGGGTGCGTTGACACAATGAAATGATGTAGCTATTCTTAGATGCTTGGTTGTGCTCTTCGACAGATCCCATTTTTCACACCATTAACTATAGCCTACTAGTTTTATTCACAGAGATAGACCAAAACAATCCCAAACACACACAAACCAACACAACTGCAACAATTGATCCGAGCTGTTCCACCAAGTCTGTCACAGTCCTGTGCAACGACAAAACTATTATCTCCATTCTTGATCATGAATTAACATTTGCTTTTAATCTTAGCACAAAACATTAAACATTAATTCTTCATAAACTTTTAGGTTATACATAGTCCACAAGTATCCACAAGTACAGCCTCTCATTCACTCCAAACCTGTGTAGCCACAGCTGCCCTGAAGTAGACTGCCAGAAACATGGCTGCTAATCACTACATTTACTTCATTCACTCACTGACTTGCACTGCGTTGTCCAGTAAATTGCTTATTTTTTGGGCTTTAAAAATATCCAAATATAGTCCTTACTTGGAACATGTTATAAATTTTGTCCATTTTTAGTTTAGTCACACATTTTCTCATATTGTCTTCACACATGATAACTCGGTACAGTATCCAAAAGTCATACCATAGCAACATTAAACATTAATTGCAAAATCTATGCCTGGACATAGAATACAAGTACAAACATAGATGATGAGTAGATGTTTTGGCTGTAAGACTTATTCATTGAACATTTTTGAATATTTTCCTTATCAGCGTTCAAAGTCTCATTATAGTGCAGAGTTCGCAGAGGGAGGCACAGCAAAGGCCCCCTAATCCAGTGGGTCTTACTGGCATGATGGGCTAGTCAATATCCCTTTCCTGCATACTAAACAAGCTGGATTTCCACGCCAGTGCTAGGTAAAAGAGACTCAGGGGAACGCTTTGCCTGGTGCAGTTCTATTCTCTTCACAGCTCTCAAGGTTAGATGCTGCTGAAGTCTTAACCCATTGTTTACTGTCACTTTTGCGACTATGGCCATCATGTACTAAACCATGTGCCACTAAGCGTACAGTAAATTGCATATTTTTACAATTTTGCTTATCATTTAAATCTTCCCAAGTGCAATCGGTGTACCCAGACTTGGGAGTTGCATAGAACATATGCCCCTAAACATTAATTCCTTAGTGTCCTTATTATGTGCAGATAAATGTGTGCCAGTGCTGGACTGTTTTATTTTCATTATTGTGCAAGCATAATGTGTTGAGATGGCTGTGTTTTGTTGTTTCAATACAGAACATATTTGTAGTCTATTGTTTATACTTGTAACGAGAACTCACCTCGAGTCACGTCACCAAGTTTAATTTAGGAATTTAATTTCCACACACAAAGGAGGTCAGGCAAGGAGGACCAAACTGATGGCAGGCACGGCAGGCGGGTGCTTGTCATTTCTTTCAAATGTCGTTTAATGAGATGAGAGCCTTTGGCCCCGTATGTCCGGCTGAAGGGGACTTGGTGATTGAGGGAGCTTTCAGCTTTGCTCAGTTTGGTCATTGTCTTCCAAGAAAGTTGGACAAAATTTCACGCTCATTTGGGGATTGATGCTTTGTTGTCTTATATTGTCATAAAAGAAAATGACTTTCAACCCGTAAAACCAGGGGCAACAGCACTGGTTATGAATATGCACCTGTTATAACCTCAGGTATCCAGTGTTTGAGCCCCTGGATAAGACACTTAACTCACATTGGCTTCTCCACTGACAAAAGCAACAAGAAAATCATCATCATTAAAACCTGACATAACTCTGTGCAGTATTCTACTTTACTACATCCACAGTGGCCTTATTCCTTTTTCTAAGGCTAGCTCTCTACCCACAATTTGTTTGTATGTTCTTTGGCCACACCTGTACTTTTTTTTTTTTTTTTTTCAACATGTTTTAATCAGTTTGTTACCAATGACAAAATTAAGATCCCAAAATTGCTCTTTCTAATGTGGATGCTGTGTTGCCAATAGTGTCTTTCCCTTGTTAGTGATTAGAATGTGCCCCTCCTGGTTAGATATTGAACTGATCTTACGAGGCACTTTTCTGCTACTTGCCCAGCTCAGCAGCAGGCTCAGCGGGGATACTCACAGAATGATGGTATACAACCTCTGCAGAGTGAAATGGCGCTTTGATTTTGATTTTTGGTCTCCCATGGGTGGCCTCTGTTAGATTTGATACTGATTAGGTGGAAAGCTAAGCTCTATGGCGGTGTGTGACTGTGATTTCCCATCAACATGGAGGTGTCAAAACTGGTTTGGGTCTCATAATGGAGAGGCACCAGTGACCTGCAGGCTGGCTGACAGGCCGACTGATCTGAATCCAGCTGTTTGTGTTTGGAATACCTAACCTCCAGGCAGAGTGAAAAACAATGCACCATTTAGGCATAATTCGCACATGAAAGAGAACCATGCTGTAGTAAATGTGAATAGCACTTCTTTGAAAGACTCCATTTTAGCAAAAAGTACATTGGATTTGACAGCCACCGGTGGGAATCTGAGGTGGATATTAGGTGATAAAAGGGAGTGGAATTGACCGGTCCATTTGTGCCAGGCTGTCTGCACAGAGGAAGACTGGGTAGACTGAGTAAGGTTGGTTTTGCATATTTATCGATATGCAAGTGAGCACAAAGTTTCCCAAATTTTGAGGGAACAGTGAGAATAATTCAGCCCAGGTTGTGCTGTAAAAGTATCATGATTTCCTCCACAAACGACAAAATATCCCATCTTCTGCATGAAAACTACTAACCCTTTAGTTTAGATCTGTACAAATGTGTTCTGAACAGTGATTTAGTATTTTAGTAGATTCTTCTAAATATGTTTAAAATATGAACTTTAAACAGAATCCTATTACTAAAACATAAATCTGAAATTTAATTGCAGCCGCAGTGCTTGTCAGAAACATGGTAACTAGATATTTTTCCCAAATTGTGCAGCCCCATCATGTACTCCATTACTTATTTCCTGGCAGGGCTGTAGTGCAGGGGGGAGTAAAGGGGGCCCAGTACAGGCATCCAATCCTCAGTCACTAAAAGCATGTGGTTTGGTGTCTGTACTGTTTATATTCAGGAAAATAATCAAAAGTTGTCATCATCAGTCATAATGTGGGGAAAAATTGATTGTTTTAGACCCGTTTCCTGGATTTGGTTTTTGGTCTAGTTTTGTCATGTGGTGGTTCATTGTTTGCACTTAAAAATCCTAGACTCTGAATATAATGTTTACTCCTTTATTTTGTTCAGATTCATGCTGTTGTTGCCGTGGAAATTTTACACAAGGAACAAATATTATCTCAAAACCTTGAAAATGGTGCTGCTGTGTCCAATCTGCAATTAAATTAATCAGTTTGCCAATACTTTCTCTAGTACAACATTTCTAGATACAAACATTCCTCCTAGCACTGCCTACTGGTGAGTGTGTCTGTAGTATATGACCAGTTTGTGCGGGCCTCTGCCTCTGACTGATGGATGCCAGTGTGCAGGGCGTTACGTACTCGCTGCTGATAATCGGTCTTTGTCCGGCCAATACTTGCTCCTCTTTCCATTTGGAGCTTTAATTTGACAAGTTCTGATTGCCTTCCTGTGTTTGCTTGTCTTGTGCTGCAGTAGGGATGTGCAGCTTTGTCTACTCAAGGGGAGCGCCTGCATAATAACTCCATCCACATAATAGCAGTCCATTACTCTTGTACTCTCTACATTTTATGTCAATTTTCATCTATCGTTCTCCTTGATGGTTTTGTTCATTCCACTACTGCACACATCTCAGTCTAAAATGGTAAGTACTCAAAAATGCTTTCCAGAGTCTGGAGTCTAGAAAATGAACTAAAAAAGTGCAGCATTTATTACAGAATATTTGGCTTGTTCCTATGCTCCAAGTGGTAATTTTTGGGGAGTTAGCAGCAGTTAAGCTACCAGGATATTCATTAAATAAACAAGTTCAAGTATTACAGGACAAATCAACTATGTTGTGTCATCAATCAATGTGTAACTATCCACTGACAAATTCTACATAAATTCTATGCTTATACATTTGACATCACCAAATACATATCTTATTGGTTAATGGCTTTACCTAAGTCTAAAAGCAGTTCTATAAATAGACTAGCTCATAATTTCCATTCCACGTGTTGCTGTCATTTTCTGCACAAAACTGCATTGAGCTGTAACATGCTGTAGGCGGTGGATATTTTGAAAACATATATTCTATGTCAAGGGTCATGTCATGTTGTGGAATAAACATGTTGAAATCAGCTCACACTTACTGCAATGTGCAGTATTGTAAGTCCTGGGGCAATGTAGTCAATCCCCACTGATATTCATTTTGTCAGATTCTTTTCCATTGTAACTTAATTTGTGCTACATACACACTGCATATTCGAGTTAGTAACACCATATCACTGGGATTATGTGGCCAAGTTGCCACACATGTGCCACTCCATGTTTACATTTGGCTTGAACATCTCTGGAGAAGTCAAAATATCAAAATATCTGTGCTAAAATGACAGAAAAAATATGAATTTGAAATAATAATTTATAACGATGTCAAACTCATGTATTGTCTTGTAGCAATTGTGTCGTCCCACCCCTACCACATAGTCATAAGTCTTTTCTGTTATTTCATTACTTCATTCTCACAGCACTTCATCATTAATTTATGTGACATTTACTATCTGTTTTGCTGTGGCCAAGAGTCTTTATGGAACATTAGGCTTTCAAGCATTTGATTCCATTCTCATCACCCTTTGCAACATTGCGCCATCTCACAGGTTTCTTAATTGCAGGATATTGATACTCCATTATGACTGTCTTAGCAGCTCACATTATTCTTAACCATTTCAATATATGTGATGGTGCCCTCCTAAGAAAAAAGGACATTTGTACCACTGCACAGAGACCTCTCTAATGGGGTCTGGGATAAGAATGCTAATATGCGTTTGTGCTGGCAGAGGCGCTGGCCATGTTTTTGTTTATAAATAGCTCCAGCCTGTATTATTCCACTTGCACTTGTCCCATAATCATCAATCATTGGTGCACACGTTCCTCGCACTCACCAGAGGAGCTGCTGTCTCTGGTGCTTTGCCCTTGCACCTCAAACAGAGAAAGAACATAAAGTAGGGAACAGTGAGGAGTACGATAGCCCTGACAGAATGGGAGGGATTGTGGTGGTGATGGAGTGAATTATGGCATTTTCAGCCGCTCCACTTGAAAGCCGAAGCTGGAGGTCATTTTTATGCACAACATCTGGTACTCAGCTGTCACAGGCTGCCTTTGCTCTGGTCATGTCAGATCAAAACCATGGGAGTGGGTCTTATGGCTTTATGGGAACTGCAGTAGTCACAATTGGAATAAGGTGACAAGGATCATGCCCTGCCACACACATGCTACTCCTGTATGTCTAATCTAGTGTAATTATAATCCATCACACATACTGCAGCATCATTGAAGGCATCCTCTCATAAACGTCAGTGCCATATGTTCTCCCTTTTGTGGTGTGTAACTGTGTGCACACTCGAGCCTGCTGGTGTTACTATGGCAGTGGCAAAAATGCACAAGAAATTGAGCTGATCCTTAACAAAATGATTATGTAACAATTGCACTACAAATTCTTATCTCTGCCTGACGCTTTTCAAAAGCTTTCCACATCAACTGCACCTCCCACAAGACTCCCCTGAATACATGAAGGACATTCATAAAAATTGGGTGATTTGATTAAGAAGCAATATGACTTATACGTGGTTCTAAAAATTGCCTTAATTATACTTTAATAAAATATTAAGCTTTTGGTATTTTGCTTGCAACATCTTCCCACATAGATTTATATTTTACAAATCCCAAATGCAAGCTAACGCACATGCAGCACATTGAGAGCTCACCTCCCGGAGTTCCTTGGCCACATCCTTAAGCTCCTTGAGAATGCCTTCCAGCTGATCGATCACCATCTTCATGTGGCTGCGGATGCGTTCTCTCGGGCTGGGGGTCTCAGAGGTGTCCCGGGCCGGAGCTCTGCTGAGGGACATCCTTCACAGGGCAACGTGGGGCCAGTGGCCGATAGGCTGAGGGCGTGGGGGAGCCGAGTCGGGGTCCATGTCTTTGGCTACAGGGAGCCTCAGTGCTACTGATCCGAACAAGGGCCCCAGCCACGCAGGGAGAACTCAACATCTTAAAAGCACCTGGGCTGCCCAAACACCTTGCCTGGCCCGCACTGTCGGCACCTGCTCACACTCTGACATCCATGCCTTTGGATCGATGCTTGCAAAAAGGAGGTCAAAAAGTGCATGGGGGAAATGGAATACAGTAAATCCATGGAAAACAAGGAAGCAAATACAAGGGCTCAAAGTAATATGGGGCTCTTACATAATCATGTTCAGCCGACTCATCTCCTGTCAGTGTTTAAAACTGTTCCCCAGCAGACACTGATTTAAAATACGTTCTGTAAAATGAGGGAAAATGCCCCTGTCTGTCATGTAATTTTTAGTTTACCTGTTACACACAGTGACATGATGCCCTGGTAAAATACAAAACAGGCTCATGTTTGGCCTTTATTAAGGATGCTATTCTACTATTTAAATAGAAAAATAGAGTGCTTGCAATTGCTCAATAATGAAAATAATTATCTTTTACATTGTTGGTGGCCAGAAAGGACTTTTAACTAACTATTGTCCCTCACATGTGGCTAGTAATGATTTGTAGGAAAAGGTAAATCCTGTGTGAAAAACAGGTATTCCTCTTGGATGAGTCCTTATTAGAGGTATACAAGTGAAAAAGCTTCAGAAGAGGAAATTAACTCTGCTTTTCAACCGTTTCTTTGCAGCTGATGACTTAATCATGTCCTTCACTTCATGTTCATGAAAGAAATACAAAAGTAGGTGGACAGCTCCCACAATCTTCCCACACTGCAGTGCTAATTCCAGGTGACATGGATTCCGGATTAAAAGAAAGCACCACAATGTGACAAGTAAGAGGAATTTGCAGAGGAATAAAAGAATCATTGAGTTTATGCCAGACCGTAGTAAGAGGTTGGAACAAGCACCTTTATGTAGAAACTGGGTTGACTTGTGAAGCGCTGCTTTTCAAGTCCTGTCAAAGACGCTGGTCCACGGCAGTCTAAAGGGGTGTGCCCCAAAAAATCAAAACAAAAAAACAAGGGAACAGACTCAAGAGAAAAAGAAGATTCTCTTCTCTCCTTCAGTTGTTGCTAAGGGAACCCGGTCTGCCTCCTTGTGCTGTGATTGGATAATTATTTTACTTCTTTTCCATGTAGGTAATGTATTTCTCTGCGGGCTTCTTTCAGAGTGGCTGAAAGCTGCATGCCATCCAGTAGCATGAAGTAAATCCCATGAAATCTTCCCAGAGGAGCCTTAGTGAACGAGCCGGGCGGAGAGATGAATTCTCATCGAATCCAGGGCGATGCCACTGCCACTGGTCTGCTGGCCAATCACACATGGTACCTGGACCGACAAAACCACACAAAAAAATCACTTATTCCATCATGTGTCCTTCATTTCCCCAACACCTCTCTTTCCTCTTCCCCTGGCTGAGCAAACGCAACGAGTCATGACACTGACAGGAAGTAATTGCGTTGATGATTTTGATCCTCTTTTAAACTCAGCATCACTTGTGTGACTTTGCTGTTGCTATGCCTATATCTCATCCACACAGAGAGGATCAGTGCTGCCCCGTATAACACGCCGCTTCTTTAGCAGCCCCCTGCTCACACACACACTAACATCTTGTGTCCGTCTCATTCGCTCTCTCCTCTTGTCTCACACACACACTCTGTCTTGCTCCCTCTAGCCCTCCCTACCTCCCCTCCCTTCCTCCCCTACTTACTGTCTTGACTGAAGCTTCTATCAACGGGCTTCTTTCACTTCGTGGCTCAACATCGGCGGTGCACAAGTGGAAGATGAGCAGAAGATGAAGAACAGTCTTGATAGTCGAGATGCTTGGAAGAAAGCTGGAGGTGACTAAGAGATAGCCTTGTTTTTTGGCGGAGGGGGGGTGAGATGCTACATCCGTTACTCTCACTCAGTTGTGTTGGGTGTGTTGGGTTGGAATGGAGCCTGCCGTCATTGCCCGTCAGAAGGCGTCAGATGGAGAAGTGTGACAGCGGTGAGGAAGTGAACGCCGCATGATTCATTGTACTGGATGACAGCCTCCCCTCTCTCTCTATCTGCCCTGTCACCCCCACAGTCCTGCCGGTTGGGTCTTTCCCTTCGTCCCCACGCGTGCGTTCCCCGGCGCGCTCTGTGCCTCCTCGCTGACTGGCGGATGAAGGGAAGCTGATGCCAGAGTTTATTGTGGAGCTCGGGCTGCTGCCAGCTCCACTGGGCTGTGTGCTGTGCTGTGCGGAGGAGGGGCCTGGTGTGTTAAAGGAACAGTGTAGTACTGAGCGGTCCCTCCTCTTGGCTTATGCCTCTCCTGTGCTACCGTGCCTGTACACCACTACCTGACTATTCCCTCTTTGTCACTGTTCTACCAAGGGTGTTACCTTTGCTTATATCAAGGGACATGGTGTACTAAAGTCTCTGTAAGCTGCTTTCTTAATTCATATCAGAATCATATTTAATGGCAAGTGAAAGAACTGGGAATGGAGAGAGACACACTTTTTTGTTTGAGCACATTATAGGATTTACACATAACAGTCAAAATATTTTCCATCTTTTGAAGTTAATTCAACTACAGAATGTGGTAACATTTTTGGTCCCATGCTTGTTAAGGGACTTGGCAGCCCCAGCACACCCAGAAGTCCAGCTCATCTCTTAACATATTCATGTGTACTGGTTTCAGAAATTATTTTTGTTTAAGCTCTTTTAATATGAACAATTTTGCACTGATATGACATATCAGTAGGATTATAGCATTGATTTAGAGTATCCTCTGTGTGCTTGAATCTGGTCTTCATCACATGTTACTCGTGCAGTCTTGTGTTGTGTAGTGTGGAGACTGCAGATGGGACACACTGCCACATGGCTAGTGCAGCAGTGCAGAGCCAACAAGCTCCTCAGTAAATACTCTTTACAGGAAACAGGTGTCCTTCAACACATTTCTCTGCAGCCTTTTCTCTCTTTCTTTCAGAAACTGTTGCAGTGTTTAACAGCATTATATTATTTTGTGACACTTCCAGGCCATTTCTTGGATGATTCTGATTTATCTAATAGAGCCACGCTATGTACGTACATGAAATGACCTCTGGCTGAGGAGATCCAGGTGCAGAGCACAGATAGCACAGTGTCAATGATGCCTTTACTAAAAAGCATGTGAATTATATTCCTGTAAAATATATTTTTAGTACAGTCACAGTTCATACTAGAGACTTTAAACTGAGGAGTATCCTGAGAAATAGTGTTTTCTTTGTCCTTTATTTTTAGGTGGGTGCTGCCATTTACTGGAATAGTTAGTAGAATATAATAGAACTTCCACTGGGCACAGAACAAACAAACAAACAAAACAAACAAAAAGGTCCCAGTTAGTTTTTCCTTCTGCAATACATTGCGAGTGTTGAGTGTAGTACTTAATTGGATTAGATAATGACAACATTTGTAAATAATGATATGTACTCATTACATGAATGTCACTGCTCATTTGTTTCAATGCAATATAATGCATGTCTGTTTTACATTATAGCCAGAGAGAGAAGGATTATTTTTGTTTCCTTTTGATATTTGGCATAATGTACTAATACATCAGCTGAACAATCGGTGTAAGATTATAATTAGTCTGCTACAGCCTCAAAATGCCATTACATTACAAAATGAGCCAATATTTCTTATACAATACATCATCCTTACCTCTGCATTAATTGGCTTCCATTCAGTCAGTCTTCAATACCCCTAATCCTCATTACTACTTAAAAAAATGCTTCCTCTCAAGAGGCATTTTTGTTAGATATTGCACTTTTATTCTACACAGATGTAGGATCCAATTAAAACCATGTTCCTCAGCCATCTTTCTTAGCCTTGTTTTGATATTATGGGTTCAACCCATCATACCTCAGATTGCCTTCTTCAGTTGTAATGACACATTATGTTTGGTTATTTGACATACAGTAGATTTCAGGTGTTTATTTATTATCCTATTAGCCTGAAAGTATAATAGGAAATTGTATTAAAAAGTAGCCTAAAGGTAAAAAGTCATTGCCAATTTTCATTAATAAGAATTTAAAAAAGAACATCATTATTTATCAGTTTCTCAGATAAAGAAGTGTCCCTTTTCTCTGTATTGTTTCTGCATTGTGGGTTTCTGACATAAAATTCTGCTTTATGCATTTGTCTAATCCATTGTTAATCTGTTGTGCTACCCCTCTCCTGTCCATTATGTGGCACTGTAGTGCAGTTCTGACATCACTGCCTTAACACCATAAATCCCTGAATGTGGACTCAATGTCCAAGAAGACACTTTTAGCAACACATTTAATTATTGCACTAAAATGATACACTGAAAGAGTTCTTCTTATATGCACCTGAAACAAAAGGGTTAATCAAAGTGTATAATGCACATTTGCATAAATAAATGAAGAGCACTCACATTGAGACATTATTTATTTAAAACTATCTTCTATAGGCCTATAGTACCATCATTATTTCCCTTGATTACACACAGTGGGTTTTACATAATCCATACACTGATAATGCCACAACCGTATTTTGTCTTTCATTTGAATAGACTGAACCAGTTCAGTCGACATCTGGCATATTTAGTATTCATGACCAAGTGTGGAAATGTTGGCGTGTTTTCCATTGTGTCCTCGTGTAGATGAGCACACAGAGGCCTTTAGTACGGCCTCTCTGTCCTCTTGCCTCTCCCTTGACCCTGTGATATTTCCTGTGTATGGCATGTGTGCATTTGTGTGTTCTGGTTGCTCTCTGTGTTAGCACTCATGTAGCATGCAGAAGAGACTCTGTCTCACACCATAACACCCTGTGACGGATCACTGCTTTTACACAATGAAATGAAGCTTAAGTGTTTGATTGATTTCTCATTTACTTTCCTCAGCAGAGCCAGTAGTATAGTGGGAGCAGCAGGTCCCACGACCACACAGGTCAGTGTTCATTTGAAAGAGTGGCCCTTTGTCATATTCAGGACATACTTTGAGTTAGAATTACTCTCTGGTCCTCTGCCAGTTTTTTGTGGAGCTATGTAAGCCACAATCATTTTGAAGAATAACATGGTAGGATAAAGGATGAATGTGAACCTAGTAGAGCTACTTGATGAGTAAATGCTTTCATTCAATACGCTGTATGAATTTATCCAAGAGATTAGGTCATGGGTGGCTGGAGGTGTCCAGGAGCTTTAAATAGATCACACTTACTATGCAATATTAGTTTTAATGTTGCATGATTTTAAAAGCAACAAGATTTTTACAGAATGAAACTGCACAACTGACCAGGATAAAAGGAAAATAAAAATGTTGGTATAATGACACCATATCTCATACAAATTAGTTGTTAATGATAATGCACAAGTTGAAAGTTTTCATACTATCTGAGGGATAGTGGTTGCCTTTATAAAGCAATGTCTCTGCAGTATTTATTTGCCACTGAGGAGAATGGCCTATATTCCTTTGCACAAGGTAATTGAGCATTAGGTAAGAGCTGTGCATATTAAATCTGATGAAGCATGCAGTGATGAGGTTATATGTATGTTAGCCAGAGGGAAATCACACTGACTGGAAGTCATTAGTATGTAATGAATGGCCATAATACAATAATCAAGCCACTGGACAGCCATATATAAGGTTATAGTTCATTCATTAAACTGTGAAAGTCAAAATGGAACCGCTTAAAGCTAATATGCATGTGGAAGGGAAATGTTCAGCGATATAAAATAGGAGTTTGCTTGTAAGAGAATGTGAACATGAATAAAATCTACAGTCATTCAAAGATCTTAAGTACATTTAAAAGAGCAGCACATTTGGACTTGTCGCCTCTTATAATAGCAGATATTCAATTGTGTTCTTCGTATACACAAAGTGCAATCTTTATCAAGGTAACCTAAAATATAATGTAAGTAATGAGAATATTAATTTAATACATAATATGTTGCCATAAGGTGATATCAATACGTTTGCAGATGTGTACATACAGATCACATGTCCTAAATTGGAAATGACTTCCAATTTCCTAGCCTTAACAACCTCCAATGAAACCCTTATGCACTAGAAATGCTTATGTGAATATCTTGTGAAATATTATTAAATGATTCAAATCTGTTTGCAGTTTAAGGAAAGAGATTCATTCAGACAGAGAAGACTAAAAAGTGAGAGTGAAAATATGAATATGAAAATGTTCTGTGATCAAGGGTCTGAATTATTTAGCCTGACCCTGATACATACTGTCACTCTTGTCTCTTAGCCCGAGGCTCGCCAAGTTTCCTGCTCAGTGTTGTGGTCACATATTTGGACACACACAACAAGAACCTATTTTGGTAGCATTTTAAGATTTTAGTGTACAAGTATGCAAAAATAAGTTGGTTATTCCAGTTCATCACTCCTAATTATAATATTTTCCTTGCAGTCTGGCTCTAGTCCAGCTATTACTGACAGGGACAAAATCTCCTGAATCATCAAAATATTTTAAATTAAGTACAGTTTTTGACTAATAGGCTCAAATAATAAAAAACAAAACTGTTGACTAAAGTTGTTGTAAAGAGTTAAAGGAGCATTTGATGGAAAGATTTATCTGTGATCTCATGCATAGCCCAGACAATATGAACCGTATAATAGGATGTTTGCCAGCCAAGACCACATGCTTTTACTTTTACCACATATGTACATCTGATGACCATTTCCAGTAGGCATGATTGACAGGTTTATTAGCCAAATGCATGGTTAATGTGTAACAAATATGATGGCTTGCAAGTTAAAAAAAGAAAGAAATAGACAATGGTCTCTGTGAAAGTCATTTTTGAAACAAGACCAGTAAGGCCCGAGGGTCCAGCTTAGAACTTACAGCAAAATTCTAAAGTTTAAAGCATTTATTTAGCCAAAAATATTCAAAATTCAATAATATAATAGTAACTGAAGGAACTGAATCAAACTACCAGCTTAACACATAATAAACTGACATGACAAAGGACGCACTGGGAACACTTAAACTGATCAGACCAGCTGTAATGAAAATAGAGTAACTAAGACATACAGAACTGGACAATACAAACATTTAAAGACTAAAAAGAACATAATTAGAAGCTAATTATATTTAGGATCAAATTATCAGCTCGAGGTGGTTGAGTGACATCTTTGCGTAGGGCTGATATTATACAACCCTCACAAGGCCACAAAAAATATAAAAATGTGAAAAAATTGTTTTTTTCACCTCATGTAAACCTGAGACTTTGGGGATTTTATCCTAGTAAAACTATGTTTGCTATGCACATTTTGGAAGCACATGTAAATATGCAATTAAATGATGGACTGAGATGGTTAAGACTTGATCAGACTGGATACCACTTGTTCTGCGCTTGCTATATGTAGAATAGAACTAGACAGACAGCTAAACTCCTTGACATCAAGACTCTGAAGACATTATCTTGTTGGCCACTGGTTAATTGACGTGGAAAGAAAAGGTAGACCTGAAACATAGGCATGACACATAAATCACAAAGTGCACCTTTAACAGATACACAATAAGCTTGTAAAATAAATGCAGCATGTCTCAATCACAAACTGGCATTTTATTGTTATGACATGTTTTTTTAGTTTTGTTTTGTTTTTTTAGCTTTTTATCATATTCAGCTTCATTAATACATGGAATGAAATATATAATTGAACCTTTAAAGTCACTTTCATATTAATTAAAATGGCTACAGAACAGTTCACATGGTAGCAATAGCAATGTGGCATCAATTTGTAGCTTCCTTTTCTAAATTAACATTTTATTTTATTTTTCCATAAAATAATTATGCACTAATTAAGATATTGTAACAAACAATCAGTATATACCCATGATGCTACCAAAGGATACATAAGATGTATGCAGATGTGTCTGGATCATAAGCTGTATAAAAAAGTAGACTAAGCGTGTGTGACATCACCAAGCCCTGGGGTCTAAAAATGGCCGCCCATTCAAGTCAGTGGGCTGAGCTCAATGGTGCATGACCCCAGGTTAGCCTAGCCCGGCCTAGGTACTTTTGGGGGCCGTGGGTCGATTGGACATGCGCAGTAGTGTCTTTTCTCCCGCAGGCACACGCGAATGCACGAGAACGCACGGAGCGCGGGATCACGAAGCACGTGATCGCCTTCGACCAATCAGAGCGAGAGGAGCTAGAGCGGAGCAGAGCGGAGCCAGAGCTAACGATTAAAAAGTGTTTTTTTAAGACAACTGAAGGATTTTGAGCTGAGAAAAAGTTAAGAAAAATCCTTACTCGGCCAATGGGATTTTTTTCGCTGAAGTACTAGTGAGTGGCCACTACGTCAACTGCAGTCAGCTACAAGCTAACAATACCCTATCCAGTTATTTTAATAGATCCATGGACATCACCCATAGCGTTCAGCGCTGCTCAAATGAGGCTCACAATGCTTCACGGTTACAGGACCGAATCTGGAGCCAGGCTCTATGTCATGAATAGGAATTTTTTGGACGAACAAAATAGCGGGAAAAAAAATCTGAATCATGTAAAGTGAGTTAATAAGAACATTTTAAGACCAAGATGACGAGGCTCACTGCAGCAGGTACAGAGAGAAGAGCCACAAGATCCTAATGTAAGTCACCTGGAGCCAGAGTCAGAAGGAGCCAGAAGAGCCTCCTGGTGCACTTCCTGTTTGGTTAGCTATGTCCATTCATACATACGGTCTATGGTCTGGATTAATTTGAATGAAAACACATCTCACAGCCATGCTTTTACTGAACCTCCTGATTTTTAGTGTCACATGACCGACTGATAAAACTATTCACCCTCTTAAAGGGGCCCAACACAAGATGCATGAACCGAGGAACAACTAGAAATTAGCGCCCTCAATTGGACAAAAGTAAAATAGCACGCCACTGTAAATTAAACAGTCCAACTGACGGTGGTGGACCCTTTCTTGACTCTTTGTGTGCTGCTGCTGCTGCTGCTACTACTGACATGTATTTAGAGATTCTACCTTTCCAGCACAGTGCTCTGGTGTTGAGAGTAGTGGATATAAGATATTGGGCACATACATACACACTTGTGTATGCTGAACTAATGTTAACTCTTACTGCTACTCATTTGTAACAACAAATCATACAATATAGGCCTAAATAATTATCAGGGCAATAATTCAAGGTGTGACTGTGTGTGACACTGTTTCTAGTTAAGCATAAATTGGCTTTATCAGTTAGACGCAAATGCATCTATAAGATAAACCTTTGTTTGTCCGTCTATATTACATGCATACTTAAATGTATAGTATAGTATCATACATTAGTTTTGATTTAGCTTTTCAATGAATCGAAGCCTGTTCCTTTTATCAATTTAACATTCTGTTTGAAATCTATTCCCTGCACTGATTCTTGTAAGTTATTCATCCCACATCTTAGTGCAGTCTTTGTATTGCGCTGTTCGGGCTGCATCATTCTCCACTCTCATCAACACATCACACAGACAGAGCGGTTAGCCCCCACCACAGCCACACCCCCTCCCTCTATTCCACCCACCGGTCGTCACTGACTCATCACAGCCTCTCAACATGTGTCAGGCCAGCCAGCAGCATCCATCTGTCTCCCTGAGCGCCAGCCAGCCATGTCCAGCCCCACAGAGCCACACAGGCAGAGAAAAAGTCATTCCCAAGACAAAGTGTGTTATGCCATGCTGCCGTCTCTCCGTGAAAATGAGGACTCCATTTGGGGAAGCAGTGGTAGTTTAGCAGCTCTGCGTGTCACGTAGGCCAGCGAACATGAGTCAATGTGTCAGACAAAACATTACCGGATATGGGTTTTTTTAGTTGAATATAGAGGGTGGTTGAGTAACACAGAAGACGGCTTACAACGATTTCTTTCTGACTGCTTGTGCACGTTTGTGAAATTAACCTGAAATTTGTACTGACTTTGCATAGATTGGTCAGCCTGTTAATTGTCTGTACCTGAGCTAATGTTGAGTAATTGCTTGGACTCCAGCAACCCCTTGGTACCTCTAACAGTAATGGATAAGTCAATGTATGTTGAATGCAGGGGATAAACATGCCAGTACTGCATAAAAAATATTTTATTTGGAAATCCATCCATCCATCTCCTTCTGCTTATCCAGAGCCAGGTCACAGGGGCAGTCAGCAGGGACTCTCAGACTCCCTCACCCCAGACTCCCTCCAGCCGTGGAGACTCAAAGGCATTGCCAGCCCAGTCGAGAGACGCAGAGTCCCTCCAGCATGTCCTGAGTCTTCCCCCAGGGCCTCCTTCTAGTGGGACGTGCCCAGAACATCTCTCCAGGGAGATGTCCAGGGGGCATTCAGAGCAGAAGCCCAAACCACCTCAGTGGCTCCTCTCAGTGTGGAGGAGCAGTGGTTCTGCTCCTAGTGCTACCTCACCCTATTTCTTAGGGGGCGCCAAGCTATCCTGCCGAAGAAACTTATATCAATCCCTTGTATCTGCAGTCTTCAGTTCTTTCAGTGATTATCCAAAGCTCATGACCAGGAAAGACGCCCCCCCACTGGATACTTACTCTCCATGAACGCCTAGCAGCACAAATGAACCAGCTCCTAAGGGATGGGACTGACCCTGAATGGCTAACCTGAAGCATCCCTCGAAGGGTACAGTCCCATCCAACTATTGGCCAATAACCTGTCTCTCACAACATGGAAGCTCATGTCAGGCATCATTGCAGCTAATATCAATACAATACATGCGATGGTAATATCAAGAAAAAGGAGCACGAGAAATTAGAGAAATACCAGGGGCTCAAGGAAGAGCTGGAGAAGGTCTGGAAGGTGCAGGCACATCAGTGGCTGTAACCCTCAAACTGGAGGAGTG